>PVIH01005684.1:17415-120834 GCA_004025045.1 Sigmodon hispidus | reverse complement strand
TCTATACACACCTTTCATTCTTTTTATTGAAGGGTTGCACTGTGACCACTGCCTCTCCTTCTCCTTTTCTCCCACGTTCCCTTTCTTCTTCTTCTTCTTCTTCTTCTTCTTCTTCTTCTTCTTCTTCTTCTTCTTCTTCTTCTTCTTCTTCATTTGCCTTGGTGTTTGCCTGGAACTGGGAACTGGAACTGCAGACAGTAGTGAGCTGCCATGTGGGTGTTGGGAATTGATCTCAGACCTTCATAGCCTAAAATGGCGCTGTCTTCTGCCCTCTTCCTTCCCTGACCGGGAGCATTCCCTAGGGAAAAACTCCTTATTTGGTGTGAGGCGATCAGGCGTGTGAGAGTCTGCATGCATGACCCAATGGGCAGCATCCACCTGTCAGGAAGTGAGTGGATCACCGGAGAGCTAGGAGGAAGGGGATGGAGAAGGAGAGAAGAAAGAAGAGTGTACATGCCGAATAAAGGACCTGGTCAGTTGCTGCAGAAGAATCTGGTGTTGCATCTTCCTTGCCGTTGAGGTGGGCGCGACACAAAGTAACTTCCTGAAATTCTGGGTATTGCAGTTCCTGGAAAATAACAACAAGGCCTTGTGGGAAACGATGGTGGCCTATGGGTTTTGTCCATATAAACCCCTGACAAAATGATGCCTCGTGGCCATATAGCTGAAAATTTTTCAGGTGATAGTCCTGACCAAATTTCATCTTTTTAAGTATTTAATACTTTAATAAAAGCTTGCTTCAATTTGGCTGCTATGCTATGATAAATCACAAATACTCTAGCTGGTGGATGGGGCTCCAAGCAGGCAGGTCCTGCAGGAAAGAGACACAGAGGCTAGGCTCATGTAGAAGGATTTTTATCATAGAGTAAGGAAGGGGAAGGGGGCGAGAGAGATGAGAGTGGTCAGGGGCACCTGCCCTCTAGCAAGAGGGAGAAGAAAAGAAACAAGAATAGAAGGGCCAGGCTCATTTTAAATAGAGCTTGACATCAGGATGCTGGGCGGGCCAGTTACCGCCCATTGGCCAGGGCTCTAGGAAGTTACTGACATTGGCCAAATTGTGAAACTGGTTTTTATCAGGGGAATTTCAGGATTAATAGTATCTTATAATACTTGGGGGGGTATTTTTCCTCTTCAGCATTCAAGACTGATCTAATGTGCCCTCATATTTCTCAGTCTCACAAGTCAGATCATGAAAGGCTCCTTTATTGTTTGTTTAAAAATATTTCATGGGGCTAAAGTGATGGCTCAGTGGTTAAGAGAACTGGATGCTCTCCAGAAGATTTAAGTTCACTTACACACACACACACACACACACACACACACACACACACACACACACAAATAAAAGCTTCTGTCAAAAAAAATACCAGTAGCAACATAAACAAAGCCAAGTATGGTGGTTCACACCTTTAATCTATGAGGAATAGAGGTAGGCCAATATCTTTGAATTTGGGACCAGCCCAGTCTACATAATGAGTTTCAGGACAGCCAGACCTGTGTATGTATATATATACCTAACCAAGTGGTGATGGTAAACACCTTTACCCATGAGTTTGAGGCCAGCCTGGTTTACAGAGTGAGTCCTAGCATAGACAGGGCCATCTGAAAAAAAACCAAACGAACAATATTAATAACAAAACCTTCTGTAAAAGTCTTTCTTAATTTAAACAGTTCAGTACTATGTATTCCCTATTACAGTTTCTTCTATTGGGCCTCAGTCATAAGCTTTATTACACATAGCAGTGACCATGTAACCTCTTTATCACCCTGTCAACATTCATCAGTCTTACATGTTACTCTCAGAGACTGTAACATCTGCTTTAAATCTTTATCCACTCTCAGAGCATCTCTATATTCATATGGTGAACCTCACTAACACATCAAGAAGACATGTGTGGTAGCCTGAATGTAATTGGCCCTGCAATCTCAGGGAATGGTACTACTAGGAGGTGTGGTTTTGTTGGAGGAAGTGTGTCACTGTGGGAATGGGCTTTGAGGTTTCCTATGCTCAGGATACTGCCCAGTTGTGGGGGCCCCTGAGGTGCACAGGGAAGTAAACCCTGTGAGGAGATAAGAATGAAAACCTGCTTGACTTTGTCAACTTGAATCTGACTTAGGGGATCTAATAACAGGCAGTTTATTCTCAATGTATTTAAGCCCAGTACAATTTGAAAATAATGTTTCCTGGTACAATATAATCCTCAATGCACAAAGAAGTGTAAATACACTAAAACTCTATTCAGGGCACATATCATTTTCTCCAAGAAGGTCGGTTCTAGAGTAGGCTACTAGCTTAAGGGCTTGTCCTGGTCTCAGTCATACAGATAGCACAGAAAACATTTGGGCTATTAGTCGCCTCTGGTCCTGGTTGTGGAAGTTTGGAGCAGCCTCTGGCTATAAGGATCATTTAGATTACTGGCCATCTCAGGTCTTGGTTGTAAGAGTTTGATATGGCCTGGCCAACAGGTAACACAAATCACCAAGCTTTTAATCACTTCCAATTCTCAGCTTTCTAGATGAAAAAATAGGTTTTTCATTTTTTTCCATTGGGAAGACTAACCTATATGCTTAACACTCCTGGTTTCTCTGGAGATCCATGAGCACAAAGATCTTCGTGCTATGCTCCCAACATCTCCACCCTTCTGATTTTTTTAAAAGAAAAAATACTGGGTGTAATAGAAGCTAAGATTGGAAGCATTGCCTCTATAGATAGTCTAAATAATACAGGTAAGTGAAAAGCTCAGGAATATGAAAAATTTATGCTTGTAGCCTCTCACGCCCGACCTCGCCTGCAAGGAAGGCACAAGACCCAGGCTTCTTCCTTCTATGGTTTATTCGGGCATTTTACAGAAGCTTGTACTTTTTTCCTACTACTACTACTACCCTGGGGGGACCCCGCTCAATAGCTTAAAAGCTCTCAGGACTTCAAAACCAAAATATACCACGTAGGTACTGCTCATAGGTCCACGTTCGCGATAGCAAGCCACAACTCAAGGTCAAGCCAAATAGGGAGTTTGCTTATGGCAAGAGAGGAATAGTTTATGTTCAAGAGAGCACTTTCCCACAAGGGGCAAGAGAGCACTTTCCCACGAGGGGCAGAAGGCACAGTCACAATGAGTCAGCTCTCAACAGTAGCCTATATGCATATTCTAAAGGTGCTGAGACTGATAGTTGCCTTAAAACAAACTACCTGACTTTTCCCCTTACATTTTCCTAGATATGGAAAAGCAGTTAGAACAGACCCAGGCTATGTAAACATCTTGAATTAATACCCTGCAATCAGAGGTTGTAATTTATGACCCCAAGATGCACTTCCCAGAGGATTAGAGGCTGTAAATCCTGACCTCAGAAATGCACTCTCCTGTAGCTATAAAGACTTCAGGAATGCATTTCTCACCCTGTACGGTCCTTTGCTATAATAAGACATTTGTGGCCTCTTATTGGGGGTCACAGAGCCAAATTACTGCCTTTACTCCAACTAGTTAGAATTTTTTGTACCCTGTATTGTTGGAATAAAGTTGCTTCAATTTAATAGTCTTTGGTAGTCTCATTCCTATTATTTGCAAATTCCAGGACCCAACAGTAAGCATAAGAAAATTATAAAAATAGCTATCAGGATGGAGGAAAAACAAAAGCCATCCTCAATTTATCCATCAGTTGACTATTTTTGCTAATACTTTTGCTGAAAGCAAAATTTAAATTTTTATAGACAATCCTTAGTCTGGCAAAATAATATCATAGGTTTCCTATCATAGGTGTGTCCTTTATCTCCCATGAAAAAAAGCATTGGAATTATGCATTGACAAGAATTAACATGCAATGCAGTCATTAAACAAACCACTATCATTTGGGGGGTCAGCACTATATGCCCTTATTCTTGATGAGTTAAAGTTCTGATGTCTCCCCAAGTTATCCGTTTACTCTCTTTGAGACACTTCCTCTGAATCGATTTGTCATCTCCCTTAGATGTTTTATTCTGCTAGTGTTTTCTGGATGTTCTGGTCAGATGCATCAGCTCAGGAACCAGCTAGGTCTTTGTTCTTATTCTGAAAAGACACAAGCATAACCTTGCGTCGATGTCAGTCTCTTTCTTTCTTTCCTTTTTTTTTTTTTTTTAGCATTTATGTTCGGTTCTGTCTCCTTTAGGACAAATGCTTTGGGTAGCAGGAAATTTGTTTTCTTTCAAAATAAAAAAAAAAGTTATCATAGCTAAGTAGTATGATAGTATGTGAGGATTTAAGTGGTTAAAAATATTTCCTTTTTATCAATTACATATTTGATAGTGTCATTTCACAATAATTTGACATTGTGGATAGTAAGAGATTTTAGTAACATGATTAATGTTGTTAAATTAATTCAGTAAACATTTTTCAAATCATTTGCCAGCATAAGCAAGAGCATTATTGTTTTTTTGTTGTAATAGGTCTCAGAAAGGACATACATTGATGTTGGATATCTTTCTGCACACTGTAAATATGTTTATTACCATTGGTTAATAAAGAAACTATTTTGGCGTACGGCAAGACAGCTTAGAGGCAGGTAGGAAGTCCAAGCAGAGATAAAGACAATGGAGGGTGAAGTCAGGAAGAGATGCTGCAGGCTGCCACCCAGAGAGCAAGATGTAATGGGACATAGGTAAAACCACTGAACACGTGACGATACAATAGATTAATAGAAATGGGTTGAATTGAGTTATAAGAGCTAGTGGGTAATGAACCTGAGCCACAGGCCAAACAGTTGGTAGTTGATATAAACCTTTGTGTGATTATTTTATAAGCAACTGCAGGACCATGGGTGGGAGAGCTTTGTCTGAACAGAGGAACCCAGATAGGACAGAAAAAATTTCAGCTACAATGCACAAAGGGCTATTTGGCAAAGTTAAGTTTCAGATATTACACAATGGTATATTACCCGAGTCACCAGGGCCCAATGCTATGTCTGGGGCTGTGCTTTGTAGCTGACTAGTTAGGGAAAGGCATTGCACATGCCTGAGGTGCACTTTGAGCACAGATCTTCACATGCCTGACAACAAAGAATGCTCAAGACATAGACAGCTGTATTTTCAGATATCAAGCTGATGATCTTTTATTACTAATTATGTATTATAATTTTCTATAAAAGTTTTCTTTATGCTGTATAAAACAATCTCTTTAATAAAGGATAGGTTCTTGGTGACCCTCTTTTAACTATTTTCCTTGCCATAGTATGATCTTATATCAGACCAAGAGAAAGCATGAAACTAAAAAACAAACAAAAATGCATTTAATTAACCATGATCATTAACTTTTAAAGATTGAAACAAGGCTTCTAACTTAAAATTTGGATTCTTATACAGTGTAGAGATAGTAGTTAAGAGCATTGACTACTCTCCCATGACCCAGGTTCAATCCTGAGCACCCACATGGCAGCTCACAACTCTCTGTAACTCCAGTTCCAAGGGATCTGACATCCTCACACAGACCGACATACATAAAGTAAAAATAAATAAATCTTTAAAAAATTAAGATCTCTATAATTTAGAAGAATTTTAGCTATGAACTTAAGAAGACCTTCTTACTAGGTAACAGGATATTTAAAAGTACATAACAAATAATCAAACTCCTGAAGGAGAAAGCAACTGAGTTTTCCCATGTGAGCATGAACGTATCTATTCAACTGATACTGTAAATAAAATAAGATTGTGAACAATATGAGAACATAACAGTTCCTTGGAGAAAGATCTTGTTAGAAAGCTTTAGTTCTTCTGTATTTTGTAGGCAGTTTGATGTACAGATGCTTAAGCCATATCAAAAATAATTTTAGGGGAAAATTTCAAAAAAATTTAATTTTTATTGATTACATTTTTGGTTTAGCTCCTGGTCTCCAAGTTTTAAAACATATAATTATATTGCATCTATATTATTCAGAAAAAAGTATTCTTAAAACTTTGTTATAAATTTTAATTTATTTTTATTTTCCTCTATTAGTCCATCCCAAGCTTATTTAAGTTGATATTTCATTTTAATAATTTCTTAATATTTATTTATCTTATGTAAATATGTATACCTGTGTGCCAGAAGAAGGCATCAGATTTCATTATAGATGGCTGTGAACCACCATGTGGGTGCTGGGAATTGTACTCAAGACCTCTGGAAGAGCAGCCAGTGCTCTTAATCTCTGAGTCATCTCTCTAACATTCTTAAATTGATATTTTTTTTTTAAAAAAAAATCCTTGTTATGTTGGACAAAAATATTTAAAAATAAAGTTTTAGTAATAAAACACAAAATAAAATTTCTTATTTTGCTAATGTTACTAGTGCATTATTGGATGGATGCATAGTTTGACCAGGCATCTATCTATTAATTACACCTAATTTTAAAAAAACTTTGTTTTTAGTTACTTTAGTTACTTAGGCTTTACCTTGAAAACATATACAGAAGGCCTAATTTGTCTTTTTAAATGAATCACATTTGTATTTTGTATGACTACAAATTTGGGATTTCTCTGTGTAGCCTTGACTGTCCTGGAACTCTGTAGACCAGGCTGTCCTTTAACTCAGAGATCTGCCTGCCTCTGCCTCCCAAGTGCTGGGATGAAAGACTAGCACCATCACCACCCAGCTAAAACTTAATTTTGAGCACATTAAAGAATTTAATATTTATAAGGTTATTGACTATTAAATTTTATGTTTTAATTATCTTTAACAGTTCACACAAGTTATAGATTTTATAAGATTAGAATTTTATGGTTTGTGACATACATCTCTAAGTTAATTTTTATTACCCTGAGTATAATATTATAACCTTAGAAATTTATCATTAAAAAATCTGTTCTAGGGGCTGGAGAGAAGGCTCAGCGGTTAAGAGCACCGACTGTTCTTCCAGAGGACCCGGGTTTGATTCCCAGCACCCACATGGCAGCTAACAACTGTCTGTAGTTCCAGTTCCAGGCAAACACCAAGGCAAATAAATAAATAAATAATAAATAAATAAAGTTAAAAAAAATCTGTTCTAATCCAGAATATCTTGGAGACTTCTCATTGCCTCCTTAGTCTAAAAAGAAAATATTACAATAAGCAGAGGGTTTATTAGAACAAAGAAATTTTACAGGAACTGCCCTTTACCAGTAGCACAGCTGTTCCTGGCTTTCCTTCCTTCCAGGCAGATTTGTTCTGCTAGTGTTTTCTAGAGACAGAGGTGCTAGCAGCTCAGTATTACTATTATCTCTCAATAAGATTGGATGTATTTATTATTTTTTTAAAGCAAACTGAGCTGAAGGAGTGCATTAAGCCTTTTCTCTACACTTGTCTTCTTTCCATTTCTGTCTTCAAACTATTCATGCCCCATCCCAGCTAGACTATATTCTCAAGTACCTCATTCCAAAAAGTTCCTTTACTATATCCTTTCTACATTCACATTCCTTATGCAACATTCCTTTTCCTCTCAAGTTAGGTCACTTTTCATTCTTAGTGCATTTCTATTCTTCGTATGCTAATCTATGTATGGAGACAGTTAATGTGGAGCTCAGTCTTCCTTAAGGATTCCCGTTTTGGATGAGGATCTGTACACTGGAGTTCCAAAGCTACTCATTATGACTATAAGACTCTGATTCTTTTTAGTCCTTCCAGTAACTGTAGTATGAGTTGTTTTCAGCCTCCAGCTCACAAATAACTACACAAACACTTATTATTAATTATGAGTGCTTGGCCTATAGCTTAGGCTTGTTCCTAACTAGTTCTGTTAACTTAAATTAATCCATTTATATTAATCTACCTTTTTGCCTCATGGCCTTTTATCTTTCTTTCATTCTGTATGTCCAGCTCCCTCCACGTCTCATTGACATCTGACCTGCACCTAGATTCATCTCCTACTTTCTCTTCCTCTGCCCAGAAGTCCTACCTATTCCTCCTGCCTAGCTATCTGCCATTCAGTTATTTACCAATCATGATAAGATATCTCTACATATTATATAAATATCCTATAACAGTAATCTATCATTCAAGTTTAAATAAATAGCTGAGTCAGTAGAAATCTCTAATCAAAGCTGACTGACTGCAGAGAGTTTAGACGTTTTTTGTCCTATAACCTAAAACGGGTACAATCTTTTTGTAGAGCATGTGGAATTTGTGTGTAAACATGCTCTTGTCTTTTTCAAGAGCCATCTATAAAACATTAAAGGCAATCTCTATAGAGCTTTAGGATATAACTTTAGGCAATACCTATACCCATGGAGTACTTTTTAATAAAATCTTAAAAGGGGGCTTTTTTAAAAATCTTGAGTAACATGTGAATGTGACCTGCAAATTATTAACTGTGGAAGAAATAATTTACCTTCATTTTTAGTGAAAGTAATTTTATAGGCTTTTTATTAGAAAGAGATCATTTTAATGAGCTACTGTATTAGCAGCCACATTATTTAATAGACTGATAACCTATTCTGTTTCAGGTGTGGTAGTTTGAAAAAAAATGGCTCCCAAAAGAAGTGGCACTATTAGGAGGTGTGGCCTTGTTCGTGAAAGTGTGTCACTGTGAGGACAGGCTTTGAGGTCTCTTTTGCTCAAGCTTCCCTCAGTGGGACAGTTGACTTCCTGTTGCCTGTAGATCATAGAGCTCTCAGCTCCTCTCTAGCACCATGTCTGCCTGCACGCCACCATGCTCCCCATCATAATAATGGAGTACCCCAATTAAATGTTTTCACTTATAAGAGTTGCCATGCTCATGGTGTCTCTTCACAGCAGTAAAAACTCTAACTTGGTATAACACAGAAGTCAAGAGCCATTCTGAATTCCCTGAATGGACATCCCTCTTCTTGATGGCATATCCTTAGTTATGTCTCACTACTTGTAGCAAGGTCCATGCAACCACGGCTACAGGAAGAATGTGGGGGGAAACATGATATTTGGGGATCCCTGTTGCAGATGCTCTGCCCTCAAACTGTTCAGTTTCAGTTTCGAACCTGCCCACCCCCCCAGGCAGAACTGTGATCACTCTTCCCAAACTCATCTTTAGTTATATTGATCTCGGCTCAGCGAGAGAGTGGCAAACTTACAGGAAGCCCAATAGGTTGGAAAGACTCCTATGTCCACAGCAGTTCTTATTGCTCATAGAAGCTTGGGGACAGAGACCTTGTGAGTATTTTATGATTCGAGGACTTCTTAAGACTTGTGAATTGCTTACATTATTAAAATATTATTATTGTTGGAGGTGGTGGCATATGCCTTTAATTTCAGCACTCAGGAGGAAGAGGAAGGCAAATCTCTGAGTTAGAGGCCAGCCTTGTTGTCTACAGAACAAGTTCCAGGACAGTCAGAGCTACACATAGAACTCTTGTCTTGAAACACAAAACAAAATAAAATGTGTATTTGTATTTGTGTTGGGGTCTGTGTACATGAATGCAAGTGCCTATGGAGGCCAGAAGAGAGTGTTGGATCCCTGGAGCTAGAGTTATAGAAGGTTGTGAGCCACCCAATATGGGTGCTAGGAACTTGGGTTCTTCTCTTCAAGAACAGTACATGTTCTTTTTTTTTATGGTGGAAAAAGTATATTTAGAATTAGCTAGCTGGACTGAGTTTAGATGGTCCCAATTTTGTTGGCAACATCCAGAGCATCATAATCCAGAGCCAGTTGAACATAGGCCTTCTTCTCTCCATCAGGCCTTATGAGGGTGTTGACTTTGGCCACATCTATGTCATAGAGTTTCTTCACAGCCTGTTTGATCTGGTGCTTGTTGGCCTTGATATCCACAATGAACACAAGTGTGTTGTTGTCTTCTATCTTCTTCATGGCTGACTCAGTGGTCAGGGGGAACTTGATGATGGCATAGTGATCAAGCTTGTTTCTCCTGGGCGCACTCTTTCGAGGGTATTTGGGCTGCCTCCTGAGCCTAAGGGTCTTGGGCCGCCGGAAGGTGGGTGATGTGCGGATCTTTTTCTTGTGGCTGTGGACACCTTTCAGCACTGCCTTCTTGGCTTTCAAGGCCTTTGCTTTGGCTTTGGCTTGGGAGGGGCAGGAGCTTCCTTCTTCGATTTCGGCGTCATCTTGGTGAAAAGGCCAGTACATGTTCTTAATTTCTGTGCAATCTCTCCAGTCCCTGTTTCTTACGTCTTAACATCTTTCATCAAAGATGAAAGTGTTTCAGTTTGCTGTCTGACACAGCTGGGGGGGGGTAATGTATGTCTGTCATCCCAGCACTCAGCACTTGGAAAGAATCACTTGAGCTGATAAGTTCAAGATCAGTATAGGGAACAAAGTCAAAGTCCATCTTGAGTAAAACAAAGCACAACACAAGCTGTGGTGACACATCCCTCGAATAACAGCACTAAGGCTTCTAGTTAAGGTCAGCCTTAAGATAAGGAGAAGGAGAAAGGAAGGAAGGAAGGAAAAGAGGAAGGAAACATAAACAACAAAAAGAAAGAGGAAAGGAAAAAGAAAGCTTAGGAATTAAACAATGACCCTAATAAAGGCAGGCCTATGGAATGGTGTTCTCTAATTTACGAATGATGAAACTGTTCAGACTTAATTCTGTACACTTTAGTTCTGGTGACAAGGTGTGGGGGGGATTAGCTGAAGATCCAAAACTGATTACTTCATGTTTGTAGGGACAGAGAACACGACAAGCTTAGAGCCAAATAATTTTGGGCTACTTTTGTCTCCTTAGTAGCCATTCATGTTCACCTCTATATCTGACCTAACTTCCTCTTCACCACTGTAGTGAGAGATTCAACAGAACCATTGTATCTGGCTTTAAATTCTGGAGCACCTAAACTTTGAAGTAACCTTTTGTAACTAGTGATTGTTATCTAAGGTTTATGGAGTTGCTTTTCCTGAAGGAACTACAGAGCCTAGGCATGACTTAGTATTGAGACAGACTCAGCAAACCAGAAAGTCTCCTATGACTGAGAATTTCTTAGGTATTGGTTCCTTCAGACAACTCATAGATCAGATAACAAGTTTTGGTATATAGAAACTGACTTGCAAAAAGTGCCTTTTATGTAACAAGAAAGAGCTGCCACCAAGCTCCTTGGCAGATTTTCCTGCTACTTTTGCTAAAGTGTAACTTTAACCTGATCTGTGTAACTAAGAACCATCAAGTTAAATCCTTCACAGATCTCTAGCTTCTAATCCACCATCTGAGAATGTCATCCAATAGCATTCAAAGCCTGTAGTAGAGTTTTTCCTACCTTGCGCCTCCCTACCTATGTTTGCACCACTATATTCAAGACATACTTTGGCTAATGGTTTATTTTGTTCTGTGACTATAAAAAGTCATCTAACAGTTTCCATATTGAAACATGTTTTTTGGGGCAAACTGAACCCATGTTCCCAGGCCGCAGTCATTCGTATTTAGCTTGAAATAAACCACTTCTTACTTCCTTTGAAGGTAGGTAAGTTTCCAAGTTTTTAAAGGTTCCTTTCCCATTGACTGCTCTTGTGATACTCAACCTAACTTGTATGGAAAGAAGCCTCTTTCCTACCTTGCTCTGCTCTTGGGAGAAATACATCCAGGAAATACTCAACATCCCTGATTCCACACAGCTGACCTCTGACTTCCACAAGTGCACATAGCATGCATCCCTAATAATAATTATACCATCACCAACAGTAACAAGTGAGCCAGGCGTGCTGATGTAGGCCTGTAATCTGAGTACTAGAGGTAGGGATGGGAGGGTAGAGACAGGAGAATTAGGGGTTCAAGTTCATCTTCCACTAACCAGCAAATTCAAGGTCAACCCAGGCACATCTTACAGAGGACTCAGGTTTGGTTCCCAGGATGCATATGGCAACTCACAACTGTTGTAACTCCAGCCCAGGAGTTTAGATTTCCTCTGCAGACCTCTGCAGGCACTGCATTCAACATAATGCTCATACGTTCAAGCAAATACTCACATAAAAAAAAAAAAAAAAAAAGTACTGCTTAAAGTATTAGCAAAAGGAGAAAAAAAGGAAAGGCGGGAAATGCAAAGGGGGGAATGAAGGGTTGAAACAGCTTCAGTCTGGGTTCTTGAGAACTGGAGAGGAGGCAGAAAGAGCTTAGGTGTGAAGCCTGTCTCTGTTACAGAAACAGCTTCAGTCTGGGTTCTTGAGAACTGGAGAGGAGGCAGAAAGAGCTTAGGTGTGAAGCCTGTCTCTGTTACAGAAACAGCTTCAGTCTGGGTTCTTGAGAACTGGAGAGGAGGCAGAAAGAGCTTAGGTGTGAAGCCTGTCTCTGTTACAGAGTTGAGGCCACTCTGGACAACTCTGTGGGACGATATTTCAAAAATTTAAAAAGAACAGGGATTGTACCTAACATGTAAAGCAGTTGTCCAGCATTCCCAAGCCCTAGGCACAATCCCTGGGCACTCCCCCCAAAAAACCCAGCAACAACAAAAACAAATGCACAAACAAAAAACCCAAGCCAAACATGAATAAAGTTCAAAATTAAGTTAAAAAAAATCAGAAATTTAGTATGTAAAGACTAGTATCATAAAGCAAAAGTAAGAAAGTAAGGGTTCACTCTCACCATTTAATTATATAGTCTGAATAAAGTACTGTATTATATGCAGAAATAAAATTGTAAAGGGCCTAAGAAAAGGCTCGACATGAAGTATGTTCTTCTAGTGCTGATTGAAAATGCAGAAGCAATAAGAAGAAAAATTAGATATATTAACTTCCAGTGGGGGTGATGCTAACACCACTTCAAACGTGAATGAAGTAAGACTTGAGTAAAAAACGACTTGGGGATGTGCCACAATGGACCCGCTTGTCTAGCATTAACAAGCAAAAGGTGAACTAGGGTGAGGAGCGGGAGGGGATGAGGAGAGCCAGTTTAGATAATTACGAAAATTGATATTTATGTATAGACAAAAGATACCTGAACGCAACAAATTGCTAACCTGATAAGAATAAGAAAAGATACAAACTGTCAGGAGTGGGATTCGAACCCACGCCTCCAGGGGAGACTGCGACCTGAACGCAGCGCCTTAGACCGCTCGGCCATCCTGACTACACAATGGAAGGCACAGCACGTCCTTGGTAGGGACAAGATGAATCCGACGTTTCATCTTCTGGTGATTCGATTTGGAAACCGGGACATCTGTCTCCATAGAGGAGGAGCAGCCCCTTTCTGCTCAGGTGGCCACGATGCTCCAAGTACGGGATCTGTGCTCTTTCCCCAGCAGGACGGCGCCCCATCGTCTTCGGCGTAGGAACCGGAGCAGTAGCACTGCATGTCTGCCAGCCCACACCTCTTCTCCGGGGAAGGCAGGGGAGCAGCTACTGGGTGGTTGCCCGCGATCCGAGTCCTGGAGGTCCAAATGGGAGGACGTTTTGGGTCGGGCGCAGAGGGGAGCCGTGGACGGGAGGGGAGGCCGGCGGGCCGGGCGAGCGAGCGAGCGAGTGGTAGAGGGAGCGACCAGGCGGTTTTTGGAGCCGTCGTCGTCCCCGTTAGTATAGTGGTGAGTATCCCCGCCTGTCACGCGGGAGACCGGGGTTCGATTCCCCGACGAGGAGACGTGCTATTCTTTTGATACAGACGGGCGACACCCAGACCCGGGGGCCCTGACGCGCGGGGCGCCGGCCTTTTGGTCCCACAACCCAGGCGCCCGCCCGCCCGCCGGGCTCCCCGACACCTACTCACTCTCTCGCCGCCACTAGGGCCCCGGGCCTTTTGCCTGCCACCCGGCCCAGATCGCTGGCGCCAGGGAACAAACTGCGCTCCCGACGAGGCTGCCATGCGTCGTGCCACTCGCCGTCGCCCGAGCCATCCTTGTGCCAGGCCGGACCGGCTAGAAATCTGATCTGTGGCCCTCGTGGCGTCACCTGGCCCGGCGAGCCCCGGGGCGCCAGCTTGTTGCAGTCTGGTGGCGCTGGCGAGAGCGTCCCATAGGACAGGCTTGTGCATGCGAGGGGCTCAGCTGGGACGGCCAGGAACAGCAGCATCCAGCAGCGGAGCCCCGGTTGTCGTTGGCTCTGAGGTCGCGGCCGTCGTGGGAGGACGCAGGGCGGTAGCTGATGGCCGTCTGTGGCATCACGTCGCGTGGGTTCCGTCCCGTCTGTGCAGCGTTGGTGGTATAGTGGTGAGCATAGCTGCCTTCCAAGCAGTTGACCCGGGTTCGATTCCCGGCCAACGCAGCCTTGTTTGTCTTTTGCCAAGCTTCAGGACTGAGAGTGGCAGGCGCCAGCTTGTCCTAAGACTGCCCGACTAGCCGACGGACCCCAAGAGGCAGGAGAGGTGCCAGACTTTCTTTCTTTCTTTCTTTCTTTCTTTCTTTCTTTCTTTCTTTCTTTCTTTCTTTCTTTCTTTCTTTCTTTGAGGGTGTGGCGAGTGAGAGAAGTGGCTAGACTGGCATGTTTGTGTGGCGCCTGTTTATCGCTGACCATCAAACTGTGACGTTCTTATTGAATGTCTCATCACAGCTAGGACTTATTAAGGAAGAGCTATAGTCATCACTCCCTGGTGGTCTAGTGGTTAGGATTCGGCGCTCTCACCGCCGCGGCCCGGGTTCGATTCCCGGTCAGGGAAGTGGGCTTTTTTTTTTTTTTGCCAAAGGTTTCTCTTTGTCCCCATGTTGGCCGGCATCATTTCACCAAGCACCGTTCATTTCTCTTTGCCTCTGCACTCTTGTCTGCTTTAACCCACTTCCCCTCAATACTCATCCGGTTTCTGCTCTTTCCAAAGCCCGAAATTTACATGTGCACATCTCAGTTCTTCTGCTTCTCTTGGTGCCCAATCTCCACATCGTCACATCTACAGGGTCACACAGATACCCCCAAAGCCCAAAGATCGCTCATTGAAAATTTTTTTTTAATTTTTTTAGGTAAGTCTTTATAGCATAAAACTCATGATGACCCTGCCTTTGCCCCACAAGTGCTCTGAAGTGTGGAAACTGATCTTATGGGATGGGGATTGTGTGTTCAAGCTACTGCTCACCCCTCTTTCTTTCTCAGATGTTGTTTTACCTGCTATGGGATATTTAAAACTTTGCCTCCTTATGCTTAAGAGTCAGTAATAAAGAGCTTCTGTATCTGGGCTTAAAAATCATAAATAAGTCATAAAACCAGGCTTCAAAATACTCTACAGAAACAGACATCATGTTAACATCTCCAGCACACCCTAGTTCAAATGAACACTGAGCTATTTTCCCAACACATTCACTCTTGCTCCATTTGCCAACTGCAGTCATAAGTTATTGCACAAATCCTAATTGGTATTAATAAAAATCCAGAGCCAGATATTAGGGTAAAGCTGAAAGATCATCTGTTCAACAGGAGAGCAAGCCACAGCCACTTCTCCCCACTACTGAACCCTTGGCTGAAAGGAGTACAGCCTGTCTCCGTGAACCCTCAGACTGAAGAGGGAAGTGAAGGACCAAACTCTGCCTCCTGCCATCTTACATCCCTTTCTCTGCCCCACAATATCACTAACCTTCCTAGTGCTGGGATTAAAGGCATGTATGCTTCCCAAGTACTGGGAGCGGAGGCCTGGGATCCCAAGTGCTGAAAATAAATGTGTGTGTGGCCCCTACCTGGCTCTGTTTCTCTTTTGGATTGGATTAATCTGAAGCAACCCCGCTTGGCCTTGAACTATTAGAGATCCAGACGGGTCTCTGCCTCCCAAGTACCAAGATTAAAGGTGTGTGACACCACTGCCTGATCTCTGGATCTAACTCTGTGGCTGGCTCTGCCCTCTGGTCTTCAGACTAGCCTTTGTTGTTATACAATGTATCACCACAGTCAGGGAGTTGTTATACAATGTATCACCACAGTCAGGGAGCTTAGCTCTCCTAACCTCTAACTGGAAAGTGAGGAATCCAGTAAGGGCTTGGAGGACACACATGGAGGTGGTTCGGTGGTCTGTGTTTTAGAATTATGCTGCTGAGCTCTAACAATATCAGAGATGCAAAGAACCCACAAATACAACTGTTTTTAAAGCCTCTTTTTATTAATTCTTTCAGAATTCCATACACTGTATCTTGATCATAGTCACTCTTTCTCCTCTGCCATGGCCCTCACCTGTCACCCCTTTCCCAACTTTGCTTTGTGTTCTCTCTCTCTCTCTCTCTCTCTCTCTCTCTCTCTCTCTCTCTCTCTCTCTCTCTCTCATACACTGCTAGGTCCAGTCTATGCTGTTTATTCATTTCTGGGTATGGGAACATTTACTGAAACCTGGTCAACATACAAGAGAATTCACCCCTAAAAAAAACCTGACTTCCCTTCTCCCCCAAAGCCACCAGCCATCCATAGCTCATCATAGAGGTGGAGGTTTGTGAGCCCCCTCATAAATACAACCTTCAAGAGGAGGATCTGTGTTGGTAATGCCTTTGTGGTACAATTAATTGGCTCAGAGCCCTAAGGGGGAGTATTTATTTATTCTGTACTCTTCAGTTTTGCTGTTCTTTCTTAGGAACCAAAAGATCTACTTCTAATCCAGAATCTTGCAAATTTTGGTTCCCTTACTGAAGACACTTCCTACCTACTTCCTCACATATTTAGAGTCTTGGCCAAATCAGGGGATTGTGTGTTTTCCTTTCTTCTTCCTATCCTCTCTTCCTTCTGTATGTTAACCAGGGTTCTCTACAGGAATGTAACTATAGGGTAAATCTCTCAGCACACAGAAAGAAGGTTATCAGAGTGTCTTACAGCTCTGGTCCTGCTACTTCACCAATGGCTCTCTACCAATCGAACGTCCACGAGGCTGGATGGCTTCAGTATATGCTAGAATGAAATCTCAAAGAAGATCCTAATGCCAGTGAAGGAATGAACTTGTTAGCCAGAGTGAGGGCAAGGGGGGGGGGGAGAGAGTTAGTTTCCTTCTTTCATGTCTTTGTGGTCCAGAATAAAGGTAGACCTTGCGATCTCAAAAGATCTGGATTAAAAGTGGATCTTCCCATTTCAAATTATTTAATTAAGAAAAATCTCCCACAGGTGCACTCAGCCACTTGGATTTTAGTAAATTTTAGATGTAATTAAGTTGACCACCAAGAATAGCACTCACAACATTCTGTCATATTTTATTGTATAACATATAATATGTGTATATATTCGCCCTTTCTCCACACACATATTTTACTTTGCTTGTATTCATCTCTGCTATAATTCTCTTTTATTCCCACACCCACTCATTGTGAAGTAAGTCCTGACAGGATGAGAACTTACTATGTAGACCAGGCTGGCCTCAAGCTTGAGGCAATTATCCTGCCCTTTGCTTCTGTCTCCTAAGTGTTGGCTACCATATTCAGCTAACTTCATTAATTTTTCACAGCAGATGTTAAAACAGCTAGGGGAAAAAGTGATATGGGGCCAATTTGGAAGGATTTAGGTCAACAAAATGCAATCTCTATTCTCTTAGAGTCCTGTTGGGGTCTGAGAACTAAATTGACATAAAATAGATCAACTGTAGGAATTCACAAAATTCCAGACACATTTCACACAGCATAAGGCCCTTCATAAGAAAATGAGGACCCAAAGGAGCAGTTACAGTCAGACAGAAGTACTGTAAGAAGAGTTTTCTTTTCCTTGTGTAATTTGTGATAGTTTTCCTTCCAAATTTTTTGTCAATGAAACCTCCACCTATGCTCTGACCGAGAGGCAGCCAATGTACCAGAGACACAGCATCCTCTCCCCAATATTCAGGCATATGTAGAAACTACTAGAACCTATACAAGGTGGGCACCACAGCTCACACCTGCAAATTTCAGCACTTGGGATACAGAAACAGTAGGATCAGGGGTTCAAGGCCATCTTTGGCTACCTATCAAGTTGGAGGCCAGCCTAGACTGCATGAGACCTCGTCTCAGAAAAACTAAATCAAACAAAAACATTCCAATGAGTCCTGCAAAGTTTTCCTAGAGTGCACTATGCAAAAATATTTGTTATGTCTTCATTGTCGTCTAGTGGCTTGGTTCATTACTGCCACCACTGTGGCCTGGGATTAATGCTTGGTTAGAAAATCTTGCTTTAACATCTAGCTATTATAACTGTCGGATAAAAACTCCACAGTCTTCTGTTCTACTTGTTAAACTCTGGTATACATTTCAAACATCCTGAAGAGCACATTGTCAACTGGGTAAGTTCACTGAGGACCTGTCACTGTTGCCATGGACCCTGATGCTCTCAGAGTCTTACTTTTGCTTAATTCATTATCGTTCATTCTACATATAAAGTTTATTATGGATAGAAATGTGTCCTCATTCATCTGCCCCCCCAATGAGTTGAGAATGACTCCATTTCTTTCTTTCTTTCTTTCTTTTTTTTTTTTTTAAAAAAAAAACTTTATTTATTTATTTGCCTTGGTGTTTGCCTGGAACTGGAACCACAGACAGTTGTCAGCTGCCATGTGGGTGCTGGGAAACAAACCCCAGTCCTCTGGAAGAGCAGAGGGTGCTCTTAACCACTGAGCCATCTCTCCAGCCCCTCCATTTCTAAAATATGTAAATAAATTAAGTGTACTGATTGGTCTCCCTAATCGGGCTATCTGAGAAGAACAGTTATGCTGAAAACATTACCTGTGTAATCCAAACCTTTGGAATATACATGCTCTTAGGGGCCCAATGAACACAGAGTAAATACATAAAAGGAAGAGAGGGACGGAGGGAGGGAGGGAAGAAAGGAGAGAGGGAAGCCTCTATCCTATTAATACTATGTATGTTAATCCAGTCTTTCTATATGAATTCTTATTTTTTCCTGTTTGTTATTGAGACAGGGTTTCTCTGTGTAGCTCTGGCTGTCCTGGAACTTGTTCTATAGACCAGGCTGGCCTCAAACTGAAAGATCTGTCTGTCTTTGCCTCCTGAGTGCTGGGATTAAAGGTATACACTACCACCACCTGGCTCTATGTTGATTACTACGGTGTTAATGTTCCCAGAAAAGTGGGTTAACATGAGTTTGAACAAAATTCCCTGGCTGGGAATTAAACCTGGCCCTCATATTAAGTTGCAGGACAGCCAGAGCAACATGGAGGAACCATGATTCAAAACAAAACAGAAGGATAGATAAAACAGGATAGCAACTGGGAGATACTGAACACTTTGTAGGCATTAAATGCTACAATATAGATGACAGGTAAATTTCAACTATTTGTTTATTTTTTAAATAAAATTGTGGGGTGTGTGTGTGAGAGAGAGAGAGAGAGTTTTGTCTACACAGGCCAGAAGAAGGTGTTAGATCACCTGGGATTAGAGTTACGCACACTGTGAACCTCCATGTGGGGACTGGGAATTGAACTCTGACTCTCTGGAAGAGCAGTACGTGCTCTTTTTTTATTATTATTATTATGTTTACAGTGTTCTGCCTGCATGTCTGCCTGCAGGCCAGAAGAGGGCACGAGATTTTATTACATAAGGTTGGGAGTTAACATGTGGTTGCTGGGAATTGAACTCAGGACCTCTGGAAGAACAGTCAGTGCTCTTAACCTCTGAGCCATCATACGTGCTGATTGATCTCTCCAGCCTTATTTAAATTTTTAAATTCTTAAATTTTCTCTACATGGAATGACATTCAATCATAAGTAGAAAACAATCTATTATAAGTGAATAGTTGTGGGTAATAAGAAAAAGCCCAGACGTTTACTTACTTTAGCAGTACTTTTCCCTAGCTTCCTATGTTTTTATTTGAATGGGCCTGGAAATTTGTCTAGTGGATCCTAGTACCAAGAGGTAAACTGAGTTTGATATATATATTTGAATACTGGTTATTAAATGTCCCTGTTAAATGAGGTTTTCTAGAGAAACAGAATTGATGGGTTGCATGTACGCATGTTATTTATTGGGGTGGCTTACACAATAGGACCGGGATAATCCAATAATGACCATTTACAAACTGAAGAAGCAGAGGCCCAACAGCCCACGTTGCCAAGCTTAGGCATTTGGAAGAACTACGAGAACCTTCGGTGTTTTGTGTGATGCTGGACAAGAGAACATCTTGATTGAGTCTGTAGACTTCCAATAGCTCCCTTCTACCTATTACTGTGAGAAAACACATTTCCCCATTCTACTAAAAGTGGCTTAATGTGGTAAATTCTCTAGCCTTTGCCCCTTAGACACAGCTGAGGTCTTTTCACATTTTACACAGCCTCCACCCAGTCACCACACTCTGCCCCTCTCACCAACGACTTCCAACTCAGTCTTCCTCCTTCCCTACTCATCCTTCAGCCCATCCTCCGCTCCAGATTCTCACTCCTTCCCTCCGTCTTCCATCTCAGCCGCGTCAAATGTACTCCTCCGCACACTTTTATAACATGTATGAGGGAACAGCAAGTGCCCACTGGACTAAAAAAATTTGCAGCAGAGACAAAACAAAACAAAACTCCCAAATTTCCCATTACATATTGTGGACAATTTAGTTTTTTTAAGGGATGGGAGAAGCTCTTTCCCTTCGGTTGCCTTGGCCAGGGAAGGGGTTGCTGTTGGAAATGTAGTGGACATTAATATTGCCTTACAAGAGGCTGAAGACCATCCTTGTCCACCACCATGGCCTAGCATGTGGAATTCTCGAAATTTTCTAAGCCAAGCACCAAGTCCATCGTTGGGAACTTTCACCCAGTTGTGAAGCGCCTGTATGTTAAGTTGGAGAGAAGCCGTAGGGCTGAGCACCAAAATCAACCGAAGGTTGACCACAAAAACTGGAGGAATGGGCAGGCCTCTGCAAAACCGACCCAGAGGGAACCCCGACAAAGCAGCCCGGCCGATGCAGTTGTGCAGTGGTTAAGGACTAAGGTCAGGAATGTCATCGCAGAGTACTTCAAATGTAAGAAATAAATAAATACATACACACTTTGACTCATTAAAAAAAAAAAAAAAAAAAAAAAAAAAAACCTAACGGGAAAATCTTAAAATGCTTTCAGTTTAGGTTCAGGACAAAGGTAAGGTGCATTTTCATTGTTTGGGCCTGAGCTTTCTTCCTGACTGATCGTTTTCCTCCAATCCCCCAGCACAGCAGATGCTGGGCGCCAGGGGGTGCCCTAGACTCACCAGCGAGCCATTCCTGGAAAACTATGGGTGTTTACGGAAGCTGAGAGCTCTTCCCATGGCCTGGGGATCCTGGCTGGAGCCTTACTTAGTCTTGCTGGCAATTTTCTTTCCTGGAATCCTGCCTGATACCCGGAATTGACTGCCTCGGATGAATTTAAGAACGAGATTCAGAAAACAATAATGTCATTTCAAATGTAGGTTGCTTGTAAAGAGGTGCAGGACAGCGAGTTTCCGTAGTGTAGTGGTTATCACGTTCGCCTCACACGCGAAAGGTCCCCGGTTCGAAACCGGGCGGAAACAGCAGCTTTTGTATTTTTTTCACTTCTATAGAAGGAATCTGCAGAATTTAACGCGAGTGAAGGCAGAGTGGCGGCGGCGAACAGTTCCTCCCGGGACAGTGACACTGGAGGTAGATTTTGTTTCGACGAGAGCTGTAGGTACTTCTGGATCGTGTCTTCCCAGAAGGCACTGTGTACGCACTGAGAGCCACAAACGACTGCTGATTTCTGCTCTCAGAAGGGGTTTGGTCTCTTGTGCGGAGACTCCTCATGTCCCTCTCCTCCAGCGTTCATAATTTGTGCTGAGATCCAAACCTTCCCCGTGGGTTGTTCTTTTCAAAATCTTGCTTTATAATGCGGTATCATTAACCTTCATATAGCAAAAGCGCGTCCATCTCTATTATTGCATCTGTCTTGCTTGTGGTTGGTTTTGCTTGTTACTTGTTTTAAGATGTCGCCGTCCAGTTCTTGGACATGAAAATTATTTTTTCTCTCTCCCTCTTCACAGTCTCTTTCGCCGAGAAATCTTAAGGTCCTTGATTCTAAATCAGTTTGAAACAATATATTTTCTTTTTATTAAAAAATTATTTTCTATGGGGAGATGTGGAGAAGAGAGAGTGACCTGATGTGGTGGGAGGGAGAAGGGACCTTGAATAAGGATATACACGGATAGAAAAAAAAATTTTCTACAGCCAGAAGGAAAATAATTGGTTCGGCTGTGAAGAGCTCTTGCAGAGCACCCAAGTGGGTCCACCACCAGCACCAGCTGGTTCATAACCACCTAGAACTCTGGTTCCTGAGGATTTGACACTTTCTGTCCTGCATGTAGGTGGTGTAATACACATGCAAAAAAATAAGTTTATGAAGCTGGGCAGTAGTGTTGCATGCCTTTAATCTCAGCACTCAGGAGACAGGCAAGCAAACCTCTTGAAGAACCAGAGAAGCACACCCATTTTTGAACAAAAGTTCCCAGTTTTGAGACAAGCCTGAGGTCTGCATAGGAACAAAGGTCAAACAGGAGAGGTACCTTAGAGTCTAATAACAGTTAATTAGCCATAGAATGTCTCAGGACCTGAGATAGCCTGGAAAGACCCAACCCAGGAGGTAGTTAAAGAAAGGGCTTGGCCAACAGCTGGCTAAGACAACAGAGGAAGTCTAAAAATCCCCCCAAAAGACTAATCAGAATTGTATCCCTTACTGAAAAACCCCAATTGATGTATAACCTTGTGATTAAAAAACCCAGCTTGCAAAGTGGGGGGCATCTCCTCCGACCACTGTCACGTCTGTGTGCCAGACCGAGGTCCTTGTCACGCAACTCATAATTTTCAATTTATTTATTTTCAATAAATCTTGCTTTTGCATTTCAGAGAGTTTGAGTCTCTGGTGGTCTGTTTGGGGGCCTCTCAACCAGGGCATAACACTCTTGAGTTCTACAGAGTTAGTCCCAAGACAGCCAAGGCCACACAGAGAACTCTATCTTAAAATAATAAGAAGAATGTTTATAGAAAAAGAAAACTAATCCCCATGGCTAAAGAGAGATGGCAGTGCTTGCTTTGTAAGCACGAAAGCCCATGTCCAGATTCCCAGCAGTCACTGAGAAAGGCAGCTCAGCTGGAGTCCCCCTGGTCGCTTCAGCAAGCACCCCAGTCACTGTCTGCTGCATGATATCTCTCTTCTTTGGAAGCCTCAGGAGGATAGCCTGAGAACTGGACTGGGAACTCTGGCTGCCTCAACAAGGCTTCCCTGGCCCCTTTTATTTATTTTTAATGCATATGGGTGTTTTGTCTGCATATAAATCTGAGCACTACATGCAATACAGTGCCCTCAGAGGCCAGAAGAAGGCATTAGATCCTCTAAAAATGGAGTTAAAGATACTGGAGCTGCCATGTAGGAGCTGGGAACAGAATGCCGCACCATGGAAGGGCAACCAGACTCTCTGAGTACTGTTTTCTTCTTCCTTTTTTCTTTCTTTCTTTCTTTCTTTCTTTCTTTTTTTCTTTCGATAGGTTCTCATTATGTAGCTTTGGCTGCCTTGGCCTTAAATTCACAGAGATCTACTTGCTTCTACCACCCTAATGTTGAGATTAAAGGTGTGTGCTACTTTACCTGGATAACTTTTACTTTTGCTCCATATATACTTAAAATTTTACTCACCCAAGGCTGAATGGTGATAGAGAACACAGAATCTCACACTATAGTCCATACTGGCCTTGAACTCAGGGTGATACTCCTGCCTTGGCCACCTGAGTTTTTTTAAGTTGTATATCTTTTTAAAAAATATTTATGTAATGCAAAGTGTGTGATGAGTTACTCTTCAGGGCAAAATCAAAAATATCTCACCATTGTGCTGGCATTCTGAGTCTGCTCATCACCCCAATAACTTGACCATAAATCATACACTAACCTCTAACCCAACCCTGACCTTGACCCAATGTATCCATGTATTAAGCTATGAATATGTTGCCTCACGTTGTACTGTGAGTTGGATATGGTTTAAGTATGTCCTCCCAAATGTTTGTGTGTTAGAAACTTGGTTCCCACTGTGGCTGTATTCAGGTGGTAGAAGCATTAAGAAGCCCTGATGGGGCCAGAGAGATGACTCAGTGTTTAAAAGCTGCTCTTCCAGAGGATCCCAGCAGCCACCACAGAGCTATCCCACCCCCCCTTCTGGCTTCCCTGAGCACCAGACACACAGTTTGATGCATAGACACGTGCATGCAGGCAAAACACCCATACACATAAAAATAAATTTAAAAAGTGAGACTCAATAAGTAAGTTTATCCATGCATCACAACTGGTCTCCTGCACATATGTGTGTGCACCCAAGACAAACAAACAAACACACACACACACACACACACACACACACACACACACACGATGGGGTGGGGAGAACTAGTAGGTGTCCAGATCATTGGAGTTGCTTTCATCATAAGTGTAGCTCTTGAGTTACAACATAAAGTCATTATAAAAAAAAGAAAGAAAGTCTGGCCCTCACTTCCCTCGGCTTCCTGATCTCATCATGGATCTCCTTTCTCACCCTGAGGTCCTCACCGGAGAACTAACAACACATGGCAGCAATTGATACTGGACCTTTGGCCTCCAAATGAGAGTTAAATAAACTTTGTTTTGTGCCCATTATGGTTATTTTCTTTTATTAACAGACAATGTAGTAATAGACATAGCATGGAGCACAGACTTAAGTGGAAGATTTATTGAGGCTGGTTCTTGCCCATCTCACAGGAAGAAAGCAGGTCAGCGGTTGCAACAACTAGTTACAAAGAAACTACAGAAGCCAACAGAAAACAGGGAGATGTCGTGTGTGGTGGCTCCCAGTCAAGTCGGGGCTGGTCTAGGTTGCAAAGCATTTCTAGAATGCAGGAGACTGCACTGCAAACCTGAGGCTTTGCAGACCACTTGGCCCATCCCCAGCTTACGGTTTCTTCTCCCAGGCTGCAGACCGCCCCGCCTCATCCCCTGACCGCTCCGCCTTCCTGCTCGGTCCCATGGTCCCAATAGAGCTTTCCGGTTAGTCCAAAGTGAGTCAACGGAAGGAAGTGCTGGGGGCTGAGCTCATTTCTGGACAGTGGAGACCGGATGTGACTCTTGGGGGATCACACACTTGCCGGAGGAGACGAAGCAGCTTCTCTGTGGCCAGGAGAACCCCAAGACCTCGCAAGCAAGCAAAATGGGTACTTTCTTTCAACTGAGTTCCCGTCACTCTTGCCTAATCCTCCCCCCACTACTCACCACTCGCCTCAGACAGGGTTTCATCTGTGTAGCCTTGAAGATCAGACTGGTCTCGAACTCACAAATCTAACTGCTTCATCCTAAGTGTTGTGATTGCAGTGGCGCACCCCACCCACAACAGGCTCAACAGTTAAACAGTTAACTTTGGAAGATTTTCTTTCATTAAGTAACTGACAAAGGTTTGGGGGTTTTTTGTTTGTTGTTTTGTATTTCGAGACAGGATTTCTCTGCTCTATAGACCAAACTGACCTCAGAGATCTGCCTGCCTCTGCCTCCCAAGCGCTGGGGTTAAAGGCATGCATCACCACGCCTGAACTTTCAGAATCTTTAAATTACTAATGTGAACTTTGAAATCATAATTGTTTATTTCCTATAAACTTTGTATGAGACTAATTTAATTTATAGTGTCAACAAATCCTTGTAATCATCTTAGGAGATAACCACCATCATCAAAATATACTTTAAGAAAAGTTATAGACATATTTGTGATCCCATTCTCTTAAGTGATGGGCCTAAATCCAGACAGTGGCCATTTCCACTGATGTCCACAAATTCCTTTTTACACTGGAGTGTCACTTAAAACAGCAGTTCTCAACCTATAGGTCGAGACCCCTCACAGGGGTCATATATCCTACACATCAGATATTTACATTGCGATTCATAACAGTAGCAAAATTATGATTATGAAGTAGCAATGAAAATAATTTTATGGTTTGAGGTCACTACGACAGGAGGACCTGTATTAAATATTAAAGGGTTTCAGCATTAGGAATGTTAAGAACCGAAGAAGATTTACAATCTGTTCTACAGAGTGGTGCTACACACCTTTAATCCCAGCACTTGGAAAGCAGAGGGGGTGGATCTCTGAGAATTCCAGGCCAACCTGGGCTACATAGCAAGCTGGACTATAGCCAGGACTAGGAGACCCTGTTTCCACAGAGAGATGAGAGTGAGGAAATTGAGAGGAGGTCTGTGTGCCAAGAGGATAGGAAGACAGGAAAAATTATGGGTATATGATAAAGGAGCCCCCTACTCTAGAGTCACACTGAAGCCTCTTGCCAATTGAGAATCAAGGGCTGAACATGGTGAAACAAGCCTTTGATACCGGTGTTCAGGAGGCAGGTGGATCTCTGTAAGTTCAAGGCCAGCCTCATCTATATGGTGAGTTTCAGGGTGGCCAGAGCTACATAATAGAACCTAACTAAAAATAAAAAAGTACTGCAAACACAATTAGCAACATTTACTTAAGACATTATGACCCTTCCCATCTGTGGAGAGACAGTTTTCAGGACTCTAAGCAACGCTGATGGCTCCTCTAGAAAATCATATAAATGTGTGTTCCTAAGCAACAGTTTCCAATAGAGCTTCAGGAACATACAGCTTATATTTGGATACTTATTGATCACTCTCCCTGGAGGAGCCCATACCAGCACTTAAGTATGTCTCATTCCTTCCTGTCTTCTCTTAACATTCATGCTTAAAATCTCTGTTTTAAATGTCCTTCAGGAGCTGGAGAGATGGCATGCACTGACTTATCCTGCTGTATCTACCTCCCGAGTACTGGTGTTGATTCTGCAGACAGACATCACCTTGTTTAATACTGACTCAAGTATAACTAGGGAGGAGCTTAGGGGGAAAAAACAAAACAAAACAGGACACAGTTTACAAACCTGAGCATGATACAGGCTTCTCAGAAAAGAAAGACCGGACATCCAACCGTAGTTACTAAATTACCCTGTACCTTGGCTATTTCTGTGTACTCACTTGAGCAATGTAGTCTATCTCCTAGGGAGAAACTGACTAAGGAGGAAATTACACCAGTTTTATTAGACAAAGTGACACATCTTCCTCTTAGGTCTTTTGGGATGCACTCAGAATCCACTATCCTGGACATGAGAAGTAACACGCCCCAATGGTAAAATAGCTAAATAAAATCAACTTTAAAAAGAAGGATACTTTCTGAGAAGCCACATGTTTGTGATCCTGCTTACAACCTTAGCTGAGATGCAGACATCATTTTTCCCTGGACAGTGGGAGGGGGCAGCCAATTCATAGACAAGGGGTCCTGGAGGACACTTGAGACAAACATAAGGGGTCTGAAATAGGGGGCAGGGCCAACCCCACTTCCAGAGCCAGCTTCCTAGTGAGCTAAAAAAATACACAACTCAATATACATTGTAACCAGCATATTTACAGTCACATGAATGAGAACTTCCAGATGATTCCAGCCCCCAAGTTATCACCATGCTGGAGCCTCTGTATCTTCCCAGTTCAAGTGTCAGTGACTTTGATTTGGGGGTAGAGACATCCCTACTGTATATACCCACTGTACCCTTTTTGCTTTTTAAACAGGGCTTAGCTACATAGTCCAAGCCTGGAACTTGAGGCATTCCCAGTTGTACCTGCGGTTTTCAGGGTTCTTTAAATGTCCTTTATTTACTTATTCAGGGTTTTTTTGTTTTTTGTTTTGTTTTGTTTTTTGTTTTTTGTTTGTTTGGTTTTTGGACAGGGTCTCTCTACCTGGCTGTTCTGGAACTCACCATGAGGACCGTGATGACTCCTTTTAAAGTTCCTCGGGGCTCATTGCTGGCAAAGTCCTGGAATAGTACAAGATACCACATGGCTTGTGTATCAGTTATTTTTCTTATCACTGTGACAAAATACTGGGCAAAAGCAACTTATGGGATGGAGGTTCCCAGTTCAGGAGCGCAGTCCACCATGGGGAGGAGTGTGTGGCGGTGGCAGCAGCAGTTGCTCACACCAAATCTGCAGTCAAGTGGAGATGAACCCAGGTGCTCTGTCAGCATGGGCCAACAGCCCATGTGATCCACATTCAAGGTAGGTCTTCCCTTCCCAGTTAAATCTGACTATATCTTCACAGACACCCAGAAGGGTGTGTCCCAGGTGATTTTAAATCTAGTCAAGTTGACAGTGAGGGTTAGCCAGTGACAGAGAGTGATCCTGTGAATGCTGACCCACATATGCCCCAATACTAAGGATTGAATCCTAGGCTTCTCATGTGTAGACAGGCACTCCGGCACTGTGCAACATCCTCGACCCCTTTTTTTATGTTTTTATTTTGAGACAGGATCTCACTAATGTTGTTCAGACTGTCCTTGAACTCATGCTATATTTCTGGAAGGCCTTGAACTTCTATTTTCCTGCCCTCAACCTTCTAAGTAGTTGAATTTTAGGTTTATACCACTGAGACCAGAATTAAAAAAAAAAAATGTTACAAAGAATTATGTACTTATTGTTTTGAATTAATTTTTTAAAAAAGTAAAATAAACTCTTCCTTTGTTCTCTTGAAACAAAGTTTTGCTATGTAGTCCAGGCTGGCCTTGAACCCATGAGCCTCCTACCTTGGTCTTCTATGTGTAGGGATTCTGTTGTTTGGCGCCATGCCTGCCTTGAAGTTTTCTTAAGAAGAATACACTGGGGAATGGAGAGACAGGCTCAGTTGTTAAGAGCACTGACTGCTCTTGCAGAGGACCTGTGGGCTTCAATCCCCAGCACCACATGCTGGCTCACAGCTGCCTGTCATTCCAGACCCAGGGAAGCTGAGGGATTCTGCCTCCTTGGGCATCAGGCTTATAAGCAGGTATCACAATTGGTACACAGGTATGCATATGAATAAAGTTACATATACATAAATTTAAAAAATACAACAAAAGAAGGAGCCCCATGGAAGAAAGGACATAATTAATTACTTACAAAAATTAAGATAAAATTAACAGATTAGGTTTAAAAACTAGAAAAATTCTCAAAGAAATAATTCCAGAACATGACTAATAAAGAACATCTCCTTATTAGTATTATATTATACTATACAAAGAGTGTCTACAACTCAGTACCAAAAAGTGAAACCAACAAAAAACAGGCAAAAGGTACATACAGTGCTGGCAAGATGGATACAGGCGTCTGTCTATCATCAAGAGTGACAACCTGAGTTCTCTACCCAGAGCCCACGTGGTGGGAAAAGAAGGATGGACTCCAGCAAGTTTTCATCTTACCTTCACATACACACCAGGACAAACGCATCCCCTACACACAGACACACACACAATGAATCAATAAAAATATAATAAAGGCTTTTTGGTTTGGTTTAGTTTTAAAATAGGGTTTCTCTATATAGTCTTGGCTGGCCTGGAACTTGATATGTAGGCCAGGTTGGCCTCAGACTCATAGACTTCCTCTTGTATCTGCCTGTGGAGTACTGGAATTAAGGTGTGGGATACCACATCTGTCCAGGCTGGGTTTGTTCGTTTGTTTTGTTTTTAAGATATAAACAGGCACCTGTGATCCCAACACTCAGGAGGCAGGCAGGAAGACCTCTGTAAATTTGAGGCCAGCCAGAGCTACATAGTGAGACCCCGTCTTGAAAAACAAACAAACAAAAAGATATAGGAATCCCTGTCATGACATGATGGCTCACACCTATAATACCGGAGTTAGGAAACTATGACAGCAGGATCTGGAGAGTTCCCAGCCAGTCTAGGATACAATGTGAGATATTGTTTCACTTCCTTCCCCCAATTAAAAGTACCTAATAACAATACACCAAAAATACTGTTATGGGTTAGATAGGAGTCCCAGAAGCCACGTGCGTGTGCAGTATCTGCAGAGGCCAGAAGAGAGGGTAGTCAGATATCCTGAAACAGGAGTTGGAGATCATTATTAGTCTCCATGTGGGTGCTGGGAATTGAACCCAGGTCCTCCAGAAGAGGAGCCTGTGTTTTTAAATCCTAAGCCATCTCTCCAGCTCCTTTTGTTTTAGGATGGGATCTTATGTAGCTTGGGTTGATTTAGAACTCATTATGTACTGAGATGACCTTGGAGGACGGCCTGCTGGTCCAAGTGCTGGGTTACAAGCATGTATCATGACTCCCAGTTTAAAGTATAGCTTTTCTCATCTCCATCTCATTTCTACTCCCTCTCTCCCTCCCTTCCTCTTCTACACAGTCTCCAGACATAACTCTGACTGTCCTGATACTTCTTATGTAACCAGGCTGGCCTGGAATTTAGTGATCTTCCTGCTGCTCCCTTCCAAATGCTAGAATTGCCGTTCTGAACCACCACTCCTGACTTTGATACTGTATTCTGACATGCTATTGTATTCTGCTTGCTAATATTTGTATACAGTTTTAAAGTCAACTTTACAAAATGAAATTCCTTTTTCGTATCTTTTTTTTTTTTTTTTTTGCTACCGTCTACCATGGCTTCAAAATTAAGCTATAGAAATCAGTATACTTACTTCATAAAATAGACAGCATTTTGCTTTATTTGTCCTGCTTAAGATTTAAGAAGTTGAAAGGCCAGGTGTAGTAGCTACACCTGTGTGTTTGGGAGGTAGAAGCAGGAAGAGCAACTGCATTGTCAACTCCATACTAAATTTGAGGCTAGCCTAGACTTCACAAGAGGTGGCTCAGTGGTGGAGAGCGTGCTGAAAAAGCAAAGGACCTGAACTCCAACCCCTGCATCAAACAAGCTACGTCTCGTGTACCTGTAACCCAGTGCTGCCACGGTGAGGCACAGATGGCATAGTCAGGGCTCACTGCCTGCCAGCCTAGCCCTAAAAAATGTGACGTCAAGGTTCAGAAAGAGACCCTGCCTCAGAGGAATAAGGTAAAGAACAACACAAGAAGACACCACGATACTGTCTTTTGTCCTGTGCAGGAGGCATTCACAAGTAATTGGAAGAGCAAATCTTTAAAAAAAAGTGTGTCTCTGTGTCTTTGTGTGTGTGTGTGTGTGTGTGTTGCACATGTATGTAGTGGTACAAGGACCATTTACAAGAGTCAGCTCTCTCTTTCTACTATACGGATTCCAGGGATCAAACTCAGGTTGTCAGGCTTGGTGGTGTGTAACCACCTCACTAGCCCAGGAAAAGCGATTTCTGAAACAAAAAGGATTGAAGATGTAGCTTAGTGACAGATTGCTGTCTAGCCTAGCCTGCACCACACCTGCATTCAATCCCTGGTACTTATGAAATAAATTTAAAATATAAATAAATAATAAAAATAATCTTAAGTGCTGAGATTAATAGTGTGCACCACCACACCTATCGGTTTTTTTAATATTTTTAAAATGGTAGAAATCATTTATGAAAATAAAGAAGACAAAGGTGCTTCAAGGACAGAAGTGAGTGAGGACTCTGCAGGCCCAAGTTCAAACACCAGTGATTCTGAGACGTTAACTCACCCATACACACTTGATGCACAGACCAGTTTTGGTAAACTGATTTTCTATTTTTAAAAATCCAGCTAATGGTTTAAATGCACTTACCTTTAATCCTAGCACTCAGGAGGAAGAGTCAGGCAGATATCAGTAAGTTCAAGGCCAGCATAGTCTACAAAAGGACTTCCAGGACAGCCAGAGCTGCTACACAGAGAAACCCTGTCTTGAAAAAAAAAAATCTAATTAATGTAGATTTTTCAGTTAAAAATTTTTCTTCCTCTCAAACCAAGTGTGTCACAGCACACACTTGTAATCCTGTCCCATTGCTCAGGAAACGGAAGCAGGAGACCTGGAATTCAAGGCCAGGTTCTGCTACCCAAGAAGTTCAAGGTCAGTCCAAGCTATACATACTCTTTCTTTTCTGCCTCTTCATTAATTCTAATTTAGTTTGTGCTAGCTCCTCTCCTTTTTTCTGGAGTAGTTTGGCCAGAAAAACTACCAGTTTTGTTGTGTTATTGTTTACACACACACACACACACACACACACCAGAGAGAGAAAGAAAGAGAGAGAGAGAGAGAGAGAGAGAGAGAGAGAGAGAGAGAGAGAGAGAGAGAGCACAAGAGAGAGAATAGCAATCTCCATTAGGGGGTGCCATAGTCTCACATAGTCTCAGAAAAGAAAATTAACATAGCTTTTGAACTTAGGTGCTTTGAACTGAAGTTTTACATTTGTTGCCATGCATCATTCATTTCTGGCCTTATTGTGTACAAAAGTGCTTTCAGTTTTTATAGGGGAATATCTAAAAATCCAGATCTCCCCTGCATTGCCTATTTACCATCTGGACCAGTGAGGTAGCATGCAGGTAGCTACTTGAGAGAAATATTGGAGAGTTGACAATATACCTAGAAATCAGGTGGTCCAAACTGTGTGATAGAGGAAATAGATGCTTAAATCGTTAGCAATAACTAGTTACCCATCATTTTTGGCTTCATATTTTTGCCATGGGGAGATACATCAAGAATTCAAGATGCATATTTCTGCCATGGTCTCCGTAAGTGCTTAGATCATAGGTGTAAGGCACAGTACATAATTAAAGTCAGAACAATACAGAGAAGACCAGCATGGCCCCTGTGCAAGATTGCCACACAAAATATGAGGCATTCCATATTTAAAAAAGAAAGTTTATGTTTCAAAATGAGTGTGGTTTCAAGCAGTGCCCAGGTACAGCTGCAGCACTCAAAGCTAGAGGCAGGAGAAGCAGAGGTCATCTCCAGCCCACAGCTACTCAGGGAACTGAACCAGCCTAGGCTAGAGACCTTGTCTAGTGTGGCAAGTCCACGTTTCTTACTTTGGGTTCTTGCGAATTAGTTAAACCACAGTATGTAGTTCTGTGTTATTCGGAGACACTCTCGAAAGGCTTTGAGGTCGGCTTCAAGTTTGCTGGGTTCGTTCATGCTATAGGTGGTTCTGTCTTGTTTGTTTCCTGAGGTGCTGGGGATTGAACCCAGGGCACTGCACACAGTAACACAACTACTCTAGTACGTCCTGCTCCCAGACCTGCCAGAGCACTTTCATAGGTTGGTCAAGGGAGAAATGTCTGTGGAAAGTAATTGGCCACATCTGACTCTTTGATTCTACAACCTCATTTCACATGCAAAGTGATTCAAGGCATTGCTGCTTTGTCTCTGTGAAATAGGGGGAGAAGCCTCAGTGTTGACCATACAAAGCTGATGAGCCATGAATCCATTATCAGTGTAGTGCACCCACAGTTATGAAAAGAACTCCTATATACTAGAGCATGTAACAGCACACATACACATAGTTTCATGTTTTGAGACAGAATCTCATTCTGTAGTCCAAGCTAGCCTCAAACCTATATAGTAACCCTCTGCCCCAGTCTCAAGTGTGTCAGAGTTACAGTCTTAAGCCACCAGGTCTAGTTTGACTTCTTTTTTAAAAAGATTTTACTCATTTATTTTTGTTTTTGTGTGTGTGAGAGGTGTTCTCTTCCATGTATATACATAAAATATTTGAACAATTATATGAAAACTGAGAACTACTTTTAACAGTATGGATTTATCTTTTTTTTTTTTTTTTTTTTTTTTTTCCTAAACAGGATTTTTCTGTGTAGCTATGGCTGTCCTTGATCTGCAGACCAGACTGGCCTTGAACTCAGAGGTCCACCTGCCTCTGTCCTCTGAGTGCTAGGATTAAAGGTGTGCAAGACCACTACTGACTTACCTAATTAGCTTCTTTTAGAGTTAAAGCAAGTCTCCATTTTTATTTTGCTGTATTTCTATTATTTTATTTTTAGCTTTCCATTTATTATTATTGTCTGTGTACATAATGTGAATTTGAGGTCAAAGGACAATGTTTGGAAGTGATCTTTCCCTTCTGTGTTTATGTGGAATGCACTCAGGTTGCCAGACTTGTGTGCCATGCATCTTTCCTCAGTGACCCATTGTGCAAGCCCCTTTTTTATTATTTTGAGACAGGCTTCTCATGTAGCCTAGGCTGACCTCAAACCCATTTACATCTGAGGACAACCTTGAACTTTTGATCCTCCCGCCTCACCTCCCCGCCCAAGCACAGACCCTGGACACCAGATTTACTCGTGCTGGGAATCTAGCCCAAGGCTTCCTTCTGTCAGGCAGCAGCACTCTACCTACTGGAGCCACACCCCAACCCTTTCATTGGCCACAATAGTTTCTATCCTTTCTATTCCCGCCTATTACACTGTCAGACTCTGAGAATAACTCACATTATCTCTAGACAGTGGTTCTCAGCCTGGGAGTGAATGACTTTGGCTGACATAATCAATTTCTGTAGTGAACAGATGAAGAGATGTTGAAGGAGATAAGTAAAATTTCTCCTTGTGATTATGGTTTGTCCTCCAGATCACTCTGTTCTTTGTGGCCCAAGGTTTTTGGCAGTACAAGGTTTGCCTCTTACCTTGGAGTATGTTAAATAAATACACCTGTAACTTTCTAGGGCCCCACCCTTTTCTGTTTAACCAGAATAGCTCTGTGTGTACAGAGATTGAGGCAAATGGAGAAAAGCTCTGAGATGGTTCCCCCTCCACCTTGTGTTTCTGTCTCGTCTAGGTCTGTGACATCAGACTCAGATGGCTTTTCCATATGGATTCTTAGATCAAACTTGGCTCATCAGACTTGTTCGGAAGTATTTTTATCCACTGAGTCATCTTGCTGGCCCCTCTGGGTATCTTTTTACAGTTGTTGTTTGTTTTGACACAGGGTCTCACTGTGTAGCCACGCTGGCCTGAAAATCACTATGTAGACCAAGCTGACCTCAAATACACAGAGATCCACCTGCCTCTGCCTCCTGGGTGCTGGGATCCATCCATCCCTCTGGGCAGCCTCAAGCCAATAACAATGCTAAGATTACGAAGCCCTCTTTGACTCAATTGCCCACCACGGTATGTGATGCACAGTTAATGCTATGCTCAGGAGTAGGACAGTCTTCATTTTCCATGCAGGAAAGGAAGATGAACTTTTCTAAGGGCATAGCCAGAATTTTGCCCAGATAATTCGGCTCCAGGATGGACACTGGTGTTTGTCCTCACTTATCTCCATGTTTACACACTCTCCACAGAGCCAAGGAACACTGCATTAATAGCGAGTGAAGAAGACATTTCCAGAGAAACCATCAGTACAGAACTGTCACTTTGCCTCTTGTGGACAAAATAGATGTTCTAGGGCAGAGAGAGTCCTTGGCCCTAAAATAACTCCTCTCCTCCATTACTCTAGAGAGTAATGAGACTCACAGGGACAGAGCACACGACTCTATTTTCCTAGGTCACACTTCCCAGCAGTTAACTGTGAGAGCCTAGAACAAGACTGTTCTTACCCCATTATCTGGGTCAGAAGTGTCCTTGTGTGGGGCGTGATAGTTGGGATAAAGATTTTAGGGGAAGAAAAAACAACATTTATCTCCCCCTCCCAATCTTGGAGGCTCAAGAAACCCAAAAATAAATTATTTAATCGTATGTATGGGTTGGGGTTGTTGTGTCAGAAGAGGGTGCCAGATTCCACGTAGCTGTAGTGACAGGTGGTTATAAACCATGGGTGCTGGGAAACAGTAGGTGCTCTACAAGAGTGCTAACACTCTTCATCACAGAGCCATCTTTCCAGCTCCCTTCCCTCCTCGACACTTTCTATTTTTAAAAGCAGTGTGTATTAATTATTTAGTAATTGGCTTCGTTCACACACATATATATTCTGATCATATTTACCTCTTACCCTCTCTTATCCCCAACTCCCAATGAACCTCCTCTGCTCCCCAAGTTCCCCCATCTATGTTATGTGGATGTTTACTGAGATAAGGTCTCACTATGTGGCCCTGACTGGCCTGGACCTCACTATGTAGACCTGGTTGATGCCAAATTCACAGAGATGCATCTGCCTCTGCCTCCTAGTGCTGAGATTCAAGGCACCGACATGTCCTGGTGTGAGTGTAACTGTGTATGTCCTACCGAGCTCAGAGCTGCTTGCATGAGGTTACTTACAGGAATGTGGGCAACCTACCAGAGGCTGGCTACACTAAAGAAAAAAGTCTCCAGCAACCATTAACTGCCAGGGCTCCACATAAAGGGGAGATCCTTGTGAGCCCCTCCCCCAGTAACTGTTAACTGCCTTTATCGTCCCAGGGAGGAGTGGGACCTCCTGAGTCCCTTATCTTTTTAAGATAGGGTTCTACTATGTAACCCAGGCTGATCTTGATTGAACTTGGGGTCCTCCTGCTTCTGCTTCCGAATATAGGAATCACAAGGATGCACAGCCATATCTGGCTCTGAAGTATCTATTTTTTTGGACGACTTCCTCCCTCCTTCCCTCCCTTCCTCCCTCTTCTGCCTTGAGAATGTATAACTGGCAAGTAGTCTTTAGCTCTAACACCCCAGTAGATACATAGATTTGGCTCAACAGGACACCATCCTCGATCCTCCCAAACCTGGTACTCAATTCCTAGACTTCCATCATCCCTGCTCAGTTTCCTAGCCTAGGTCCCCATTTGCCATGTCCTAACAGACACTATGAATGCTCTTGGGTTCTGTGACTGTACAGTGATGGAGGAGACAGGAGTCATTTAAGGAAAAGGACATGCATACATGTCCTTGTGGAAGCAAACACGGTGGTAGCTTCCTAAGCACCATGTCTTTGCTATTGTGTGAACAGTGTCTTGGCTGTGTTCAGTTCCCACTGCAGTTACAGATCCTACACAGTACAGAGCAGGTCATCTCTACAGTATGTGATGATAGCTGTCTACTGAAGGAGAAGCCAGTGGCTTAGGCCATTTAATACCATATTGAATAAGGACCTCTATTTCTATTCTATGGTTAGTTCATACACCACACCATCTCACAAACTCAGCTCTTGGTATCCCAAAGCTTGTTTAAATAGTTGATATCATTATGACAACCTGGAAATTCTGAAGCAGGGCTAACTTACATTGGGGAAAGAGGCAGCTGTTGCTCAGTTCATCTCTTCATGTTTATTCATGTTTATTCAGTCCTCCACACTCCAAAAGAAAAGCTGAACCCAAGTTTCAGAGAGAAAGTAAAGAGGCAGTGTGAGCCACAGAAAGCAGGCAACTCCTGCTGACTGGGAGGTACTCCCAGAAGGCTGTCCTTCTTCAGTTGCCAGGCAACAAGTGTACACAGGACAGGATCATGGCTACTAACTACAGTGCCAACCAGGTAAGTTCTCATTTTCTGCCTCAACATTTGATTTTCTCTTCCGGATTCTACCTATTTGCCCGCCTCTCCATCTGATTCTGATTCCTAAACAGATGTCGAGTGGGCTGAGGTGGGATTTCACTGTCAGGCAAGCAAAAAGGACCTGAGTTAAGTTTGTAGAGTGTAAGCCACAAGGCAGTGGTTTTATTTCCACAGGCCAGAGTAAACATTTTAGGCTTCGTAAGTCAAATAACAAGTCATAGCTAATTATATGAAAGTTATCCCTAATTTGTTTTAGAAAAATTTAAGATATAGTAACTGAGACAAATATAAAGGTTCTCCCTAGTAATCCCAGAACTTTGGAGGCAGATGGAGCATCCGGTGTTTAAGGCATCCTTGGCTAACATACTGACTCAAAGGCTAGCCTGAGCTCACACACACACACAAATCTGGCCATGGTAATTCCAATACTTATGACAAGAAGACAATCACTGAAAAAAGTCTGAGGCCATCCTAGTCTACATAGGAAGTTCTAGGGTAGCCAGTGTCTGGTAGTGAGACCTTGTCTACACATTTTTGGAATTCTTTTGGAGAAAACATTTTGTTCACTTGAAATTCAAAATTTAGTGGTTTCTCCTCCTCCTCCTCCTCCTCCTCCTCTTCTTTTTATATGTTTGTGTGTGTTGGGGGACAAGGTTTTCCTCCTATACAGCCCACCCAGATGGCCCACAAACTCAAAGTCCTCTCACCTCACCCTGGGAAGTGAAGGGATTATGGATGGGTGCCATCATGACCAACTATCTTCTGTTAAAGCAACACAAATGTTTGTTTAAAAAAAAAAAAAACCATTCCTGTGTTTGGTTTTGTTGTTTTCCTAGACAGGGTTTCTTTCTGTGGCCCTAGGTGTCCTAGAACTTGCTCTGTAGAGCAGGCTGGCCTCTAACTCAGAGATCCACCTGCTTCTGACTTCAGAATGTTGGAATTAAAGGCATGAACCACTGCTACCTGGCTCTGTAAAAACCATTCTTGCCAGGGAGACAGAGGTATAAAGGTGGAATCCTGCCTCAAATGATGGATGGAGAAGTGGGTGGATGGATGGATGGATGGGTGGATTGATGGATGACAGATAGGACGTTCTCTGCCCTTTGGCCATTCAAAAGCAGAAAGCAATATGGATCTGGTTACCTACCCTTAGTCTAGTCTAACATTGCTTGACAAAGTGAATCACAAACATAATTTTAAAGGTTTTAGTAGCTTTGTGGAAAATTAAAACTTAAATTTAGTAATGCTCAAATGGAACCAAATAAACCTAAAATATTTTAACAGTTAATCAGTATTTTAAAAATTATAAAAAGTTCTAGTTCCCTTCACACACCTCTCTTCTACTAGCTCTTTAAAGTCTATTTTCCCTGACTAGTGTTGAGGATGAAACCGTGGGCTTTGTATATGCTATATAAGCACTCTACCACTGAGCCCTACCCCCAGTGTCTATTTTCCCTGACTAGTGTTGAGGATGAAACCGTGGGCTTTGTATATGCTATATAAGCACTCTACCACTGAGCCCCACCCCAGTGCCCAGTGTCTCATGCCTGGAAAGTAGCTCAGTTTGGACCTGTTGCTTTTCACAGATTAATATGTGGCCAGTTGCAACATGCTGGGCAGCACACATATTGAGCAAACAGATTATAATCTTACAGTTGCTTCATATGTACAAAATCCTGGATTCAGTCCTTAGTGCTGCAAAATAGAAACAATTTCTTCTGTCTTTGATGTCTTTTCTTTTCATATTAGCTTTCTTCTTTATTGTTTTCAGGCTAGTATACAAACTATTGGTACTGTCAGGGCACCTTCATACACAAGTGTCAATTGTGTATGACTGTTCTCAGTCCCTCCATCTTCTCCTCCCCTCCAGCTGGTCCCCTCTCTTCCCAGATGTAGTGCCCACTTCTGCTTCCTTTTTAACCTATCACTTAGTTCCCCCTCCCTTAAAATCTCTTCCTCCCTATACATCCCCTTGTCACACTGACTTAGAGTTCACATGGTGGTTGGGGCTTTTGGCTTTCAATGATAGAGAACTGTCACCATTTCATGAACTTGAAGCCTTTCAGCCTCACAGGAACTCTCTTTTTCTCCCCAGTATGAAAAAGCTTTCTCGCCCAAGTACTTGCAGAACTGGTCTCCTGCCAAGCCAACAAAAGAGGTATTTTGAGCTCAGTGCCCTCCAGGGCCTATATTCTCCCTGTCACCTAACTCCCTTAGCCTTCTGATGCTCTACCTTCTCCTCTCCAGAGCTTTACTCCAAGCCCTCCAGACATTTGTTTTCCTCTTTCACTTCAAGTTCTTCTCTTTCCACCCCTACCACAGAGAATCGGTACCCATGAAGGTTACACTCAAATTATTGCCAACGATCGAGGTCATCTCTTGCCTTCTGTGCCCCGTTCCAAGGTGAGATTCCCCATATCCATTCATATAAAAAAGGGAAGAGTTAGCCAGGCCTGGTGATGCACACCTTTAATCCCAGCACTCAGGAAGCAGAGGCAAGAGGATCTCTGAGAGTTTGAGGTCAGCCTGGTCTACAGAGTGAATTCCAGGCCAGCCAGAACTATATAGAGATGCTGTCTCAAAACAACAACAAAAAAAGCTGATGCATAAAAATGGGGTTACAGTCACTTTATAGAAAATTAAAGTCCAACCTGTACATGCACCAACCTTCTATCCAGTTTATCCATCAGGACAAAGGTGACTTACCACATGAAGCACTGAAAATGATGAATATATAAACAATATTTTCAGATGACATTTATGCATGGGGCTCCTTTATCATACTTAGCCTAAGAATGCAAAATTTAAGTTGGAAGGAAAGGGGCTGAGAAACAGCATAGTAAGTGACTGAAGACAGGAAAAGTGGGGAGATATCCTTTCAGATGCTTCATTATTAGGATGCTAGAGGGGCAGAATGGACGTGAGGCCAGCAAGCACTGCCAAGTAGACACTTAGCAGCCATGCGAACCTCTTCAACAATCCTTTTTTTTTTCTAGGCAAGTCCTTGGGGTTCCTTCATGGGCACCTGGCAAATGCCCCTGAAGGTACCACCTTCTCGGGTGACCCTGACTTCCCGCACAACTGCTGCTGCTGCCTCCCTCACCAGATGGATACAGAAGAATCCTGATCTACTCAATGCCTCTAATGGGCTGCGTCCTGAAATCTTAGGCAAGGTATCTAGCCTTCCCATCTAACCAAAACCCCTACCGTCTTCATTTCTTTTCAGCCTCAAAACTGTTATGCCAATCCAGCAAGGGAAAGGACCTCCAACCAATTCTGACTTATGCTGTCTAGTTCCTAATCACTAAGATCTGGAGGAACAAAACAAAGCCATTTTGTTCCCCACCCCTCATCCCAGTAGAAAATAGTCTCAAGGGAAGGCTAAACTGAACTATTCTTATCTGAACCTTAACCTTCTGCCCATGGTATAGGAAGAAAGGGAGTCGGACTCTGAGGATGACTGAGAACTATCTGGGCCTAACCAGAAATATGATCTTTTCTCACTGTAACCCTGATAGCCTCATGACCCTGACAGTCAGAAGAAACAGAAGAAATCTGTCACGAAGACTGTACAGCAGGCAGAAAATCCGACCATAATTCCCAGCTCCCCAGCTGTGGATAGCGACAACTTGGATGAAGCTCAAAGCCCACACCCCTCTGCAGGTCACACACCAGGTCCCCAAACACCAATCAACTCTCCCAAGACCCTACCTGCAAGCCCATGTTAGAATACCAAGCAGGTAGGCCCAGTCTAGCTGAGATCCACATGCAAAGCTGCAACTCCACAGAAGAAGAGGCTGACATGACATTTTAGGCACTGACTGAATTAAGACCTTGTATTCAGAAATGTGGAGCAGAAACGATGGGCCAGGAGTACAGGCAAATTTGGGCGAATAAACATTGTTTGTTAAATCTTTGACTGACCTAGGTTTTTTCCATGTTCTATGACTGTCTTTTGTAATCCATAATTAGAGGGAAGGCTGGGGAAGAGTAGGGAAAAGGACAGCCAGTCTTTTTTAGAGAGACAGGGTTTCTCTGTGTAACCCTGGCTGTCCTGGAATTCACAGGCATTCACCTGCGTCTGCCTCCCAAATAGTGGAACTAAAGACATGCACCACCACTACCCAGCAAGCTGGTCTTAAAGAATGTCAGTTACACTTCAGCAGTGACCAAGAAGAAGCTGGTTTGTATCACACAAGGGCAAGCTACCTGAAGAACTGAACTTTGTACAACCGGTATCTTCAAAATCACAAGTACAGTTATTTAGCAGAGCATGTGAAATTTTTCATAATTGTTTATCCATTTACTTAATGAACACATTTAGGCATGCCTCAAGCTTGTCAGAGAACTTGTGGGAATTGGTCCTCTCTTTCTGCCATGTGGATCCTGAGGACAGAACTCATGTCGTTGGCTTGGTGGTGGAGCATATACCCACTGTGCTATCAGACAGACCAGCTTATGAGTAGAAATAGAAAAAGTCATGGTGCCCCACTTCCCCTTCATCCACTGGATGGTTAAGAAGCCATCAAGAGTCAAGAAGTCCACATCCATTTCCCAACCTCCAAATCTGTTCATCAGTGCCCCTATTGGGCATCTTTCTGGCCTTAGTTATTAAATTGGCTCTTGCCAAGTCTAAAAGCCAAAGGTGTTTCCTTATGAACACTGACCCTACTCAGAGAAGAACCTAGAAGACAGCTGATTAAAGCTGTAAGAACCCTACACAACCTCCCAGGATAGTCAGATGTGCTGGCATAGTCTTGTGATTCCAGTCTACTTGGGGGACTGAAGCAGGTAGATCATCAGCTCAAGGCTTGCCTTGCCCTAAGTAACTTGGAAAGGCCTGTCTCAGAAACAGAAAACAATGTGGGCCGGGGGCAACAGCTGTGTTTGTCTAGCATGATGGGACCCTGGGTTCAATCCCTAGAACCACAAAAGACTTCCCAGGGCTTGTCTAGAGAAAAGGAAAAAGTGATTATGATTTAAGGCCAAGGACTACTTGGAATCAGGACTAGAGATGGCCAAGAGCTGAGGGTGAGGGTAACATGTACTCTGGGCAGAAGATCAGCAACTAGAGGGAAGCCTGGGTTAGAGTTCTAGGCCAGTCAGGGATACAAGGTGAGGCCCTTTCTCAAAAGATTTCAAGAGACTTATGAAAGCAGCCCCCAACCCCGCCACCATTGCTGAGTTCATGCTGCCTTCCTGTTCAATTGCCATGTCATTCTTCAATCCACTGCTTTGACTGACCTCTCGGTATTATTATTCTTGGAGATGAGGACTGAACCACAGGCTTTGTACATACTACCATGGAGCCAAATACCCAGTCCCAAGATGAACCCCTTATTCCAGAGTTGGAATAACTATCAAAATATCACTCTTAACTAGGGGACCAGTTCTGTGTTCCAGTGCTTGTAAACATGTACAGGGACCTGGCTTTGACCGCAACACCACAAAGCACTCTTGCTAAAGCTTCAGGGTCCCAGTAGGAGTAAAATAAAATAGCGAGTGTTCCCATTCTATATATGTTCTAGGATTCTCACACCGTGCTCCACTTTTAAAAATGTCTCTACTAGTTCCCGTCTCTCCTGCCTTAACCTGTCTGTAGGTTATTAGCCCTTAACTATTGCCTTTGCTGGCGTTAGGTGTCCTTAAACATCTGCTGAACTGGACCATCAAGTCTATACCTAGCTGTCCACAGGAGGGGTGTCACCCTGTAAGACCTTAAAAGCTCTCAACAGAGCCTTTAATTCCAGTGCTCAGGAGGCAGAGGCAGGCAGATCTCTGTGAGTTCAGGGCCAGCCTGGTGTACAGAGTGACTTCCAGTACAGCAAGGGCTGCACAGAGAAACTTGGGCTAAAAAACAAAAACAAAAGCTCTCAACATGTTTAGCTGGCCCTCTTTACTCTGTTCTGAGGCTTCCTTGTCGTGCCCAAATCTCTTCACTACTTTTATGTGCTTACCTCATTCCTTTTCTCCCAGTATCAGTTGTAGAACAAACTATTTCTCTGCTGGGAAAGGTCATACTGGACCCAAGAAGGGGCAGAAACAAGATCCTTTCCACTAACCCTCACTAGATTTAAAAGAGTCAAACATAAAATGATAGTATTTTAATTGTTTGTTTCCAAAGAAGACGGTACAAGAATTTAGATTCGAAAACATGACATTAAAGGTGTTTCACTAGAAGTAAAAACAGAAAATACAATTTTTTTTTGATTGCTCATCCATCAAAAGCTCTATAGCTTTTCCCCAAGCATAAGCTTCCAAGACCTAGCTCGTTCTTTATCTCCCTCTAGCTGGGGAGGGTGACAATTCTCTCCACCTCCACCTCTCTTCTCTCAGTCACTGTGTGGGTGCTAAAGGCCCTGAGCTGACCAATGAACAGAACTGTCCTTTAAGCCAGCAGCCCACAGGCAGTGGCAGCAGTGGCAGCCAGCCACAGGACTGGCATTGTTTCCACTGTCTCAGCAAGAAGGAGCCGAGAGCTGACCCCCAGCACAACTCCAGGTCAAATGTGGAGCAGGAAGGAGGAATTCTAGGCCCAGGGAAAGCAACCTTTCTCTACCGCTACAGTTCTTCAAGCTTCTCTACTGAGCTCCAACGGGATCTGAAGCACATGGCATCTAAGCAAATCAGGGTGGCTGGAGGCGAGAGTGATAAACAGGAATATAAATCAGTGTGATAACGTAGAGGACAATGCTGGGAATTTCAGCTCTTCACATGGCTGCCAGTCCCACAGAGGACAGCACAGCAAGTACCAAGACAGCCATTCCAGACTGCTGGACCTGGGGAATCGCCAGGCCTTTCCCTAGGTCCCACATCTGTAGGAAAAAAGAAAAAAAAGAAAGTTTTATTTTTATTTTCAGAATTAAGAACCCTGGCCACTCTCACAACTGCTTTCTCAAAAACTTTCTACCTGCTGGATGGGTACCTCCCTTCTATGGGATTCCAAATAAAAGGACTACAACATCCCTATGCCCCAATGTCACTCCTTCTAAAAGTCACAGTACAGTACCCACCATCCACTTCTTCCCCAAGGACTGAAGGTCAAGCCCTCTCATGTGATAGTGATGGGGTGAATGTTCTCCAGAATGCCAAAGGCCCTTCAGACAAAAGCTTCCAGACTGTACAGATCCAACATCCTCACCTAATGTGACAGCACACTTAGATCAATGTTTTCAGAAAGATGTTCCTTGAAAACATAGTTTTCTGAGACAAAATCTCATATAATCTCGACTAGTCTAAAATTTGCCATGTAGCCCAGAGTGAGTGCAATTCAAGATCCTCCTGCTTCAATTTCCTACATGCTAGAATTATAGGCATCCACCTTGTCTGGCCCAAATATATTTCTACACAGTGTAGGGCATTACATGGAGGTAGTAAGGTCCATACTTATATGAATTTGGTAAACATATAACTTGCAACACTCTCAAGCAATTTACTAATGCAGCCTGTGAATCTCCAGTACAGTCAATCACAGAATTCCCTAGTGAGCTCATCCTCAAAGATATTTTAAATATTTTAAAGAATATATTCTGGGACCCAGAAGTAATGCCTTCCCTCCTTCTCTTTGGAGATAGGATCTCATAGATCCCAGGCTGGTTTTGAACTCATCATGTAGCCAAGGAAAACCTTGAACTTCTGATCCTCCTGCCTCTATCTTAAGAGTGTTGGGGTTACAGGATCCAGTTAATGTGGTGCTGGGAATCAAACCTAGGGCTTTGTTCATGCTAGGCAAACATTCTACCAACTGAGCTATATCTCCCACATCTAAAAATTCTCTCTCTCTCTCTCTCTCTGTTTTTTTAAGACAAGGTTTCTTTGTGTAGTCCTGGAACTCACTCTATATACCAGGCTGGCCTCAAACTCACAGAGATCCTCCTGCACTTACCTCCAAGTGCTTGGATTAAAAGCCTGTATCACCACTGACCAGTCCTTCCTTCTTTCCTTCCTTCCTTTTTTTTTGGACATGATTTCCTATTCCTGGTTGGCTTGGAACTAAGTAAACCAAGTTGGCTTCAAGCTCACAAGAATCTGCCTGAGTATGGGATTAAAAGCATGCACCACCACCCCCTAGCAGAAGCTTAACTTTCCCTCTCTCCCTCCCTCCCTTCCTTCCTTCCTTCCTTCCTTCCTCTCCCATCCAGGACTTCACTATATTGACCTAAGATACATTCAAATTCCTACGCTCAAGAGATCCTCCAATCTCAGGTTCCTAAATAGTAGAGACCATAGGCATTTACCACCATGCCTGGCTCTCAAACTTTTTTTTTTTTTTTTTTAATACTATGACCCCATTAAAAATACCCTTTAAATTGGAGCACAGTAGAAATGTATATATAATATAAATTCATGAACATTCAAATTCCTTCTGCTTTTCAGTCTTCAACTTTTTTTGTTGTTATCAATTCACTAAGTGGTTGTCTACCCATTGGGGTCACAGGCCACATTTTTTTCAAACTAAGAACAGGGGGCTGTAGCTTCTCTAAGGAACTTGCCTTTTACCTGCTACTTTGAGTTAGACCCCCAGCACCAAAAACAGTGGTTCTCAACCTGTGGATCAAGATCCTTGGGGGTGGAGCCAAATGACCTTTTCACAGGGGTTGCATATCAAGTATGCTGCCTAGCAGATATTTACATTACAATTCATTACAGTAGCAAAATTACAGTTATGAAATAGCAACAAAATAATTTTATGGTTAGGGGTCAGCACAGCATGGAGGAACTATATTAAAGGGTCAAAGCATTAGGAAGGTTGAGAACCCCAGCTCTAGGCAAAAAGTGGTGTTCAGGATTCATACTTATCACACAAAGCAGCCTCAACACAAACGAACACATGAACCTCTACAGTCTGACTATAAAACTGAGTGAATTGAGGAGTCACCACAGACAAATACTGGAGGAGGCCGGAAAGATATCCAGCTGAGAAGATTCTCTCCTCTCGTGCCCAGCTAGCTTCTCCCCAGAGGTAAAGTGTGAAGCAGATCCCACAAAGAGCTGCTCTGCTCACAGAGGCACAGTGCTTCACCAGACAGAGGCCTGCTGGGTAGTAGTGGTAGGGGAAGCCCCAGAAGGTAGATCAGAGGTCCTACATCTCATCTCCTCCTTTATAACCATACCATCCCCTGTCCTGATAAACCTTCCAGCCAGGCAACTGCTAAGATAAACAATTTCATTACAAACAGTTAAAACCCAACCTTCACCCAGAGCTGATGATTGTTACAAGAAAAATATAAAAGTAGAGTTAGAGCTTAATTAAATAAGGCCTTTAAGTGTCTCACTTATCTCAACACAGAGATTACCATAGCCCAAGTCCTAGGATTACTAAGTGACCCCTAAGTCCAACTCTGTATCAAGACAAAACAGAAATAAGCCCCTGACTGAGCCAGGATGTGAAGCCTTCAGATGATTTTTTTTTTTTTTTTTTTTTTACAGAGCTTTGCTCTGTGGAGTCAATGTGCCATTAATGAAACTGCCTTTTCTCTCTACTGTCTCCCTTAGGAAAGGGAGTCACTTCAAATCAAACTGAACACTACTCCAGGGAACACGTGATAAACACTTAATTTAATAGATCATTTAGTCTCTCTCTCTCATTCAACTGTCTATTGAACCAGACTGAAATCCAGAAAATGCTTGTCTCTAGGGCTGGCTCTGATGTGGAGGTTACAAAAGGTCAAATTAAGGCAAAAGCATCCAATGGCATTTTGCTTGGGTTTAGAAATAATGGAAGACTGAAAAAATACATTTTAAATATTTCTTGGAGAAGGACACAAGAATAGGAATCACAGAATATGACTCTTAGAATGCTCAAACTTGCCAGGTGGGAAAATGGTGAATTTAAGGCCCACCTGTTTACAAAGTGAGGACCAGAGCAGCCTGGGCAATTCAATAAAGCCCCGAGTGAAAATGGAACAGTGATCCAGGTGTGTTCAGACAGTCCTTGGTATCCAGAAAATTTATGGCCAACTTAGGTTTTATGAGACTCTATTTCAAAAAGCCAAAAAAATTAAACCAGACACGGTAGTACTCACTTATAAACCCAGAAGTTGACAAATTTGAAGCTAGAGGTTAAAGATTTCAAAGTCATTCTTGCCTAAGTAGTAACTTTGAGGTCAGCCCCAGCTACATGAGACCTTCTTTTAAAAAAGAAAAGAAACAAGGAGGAGCTGGAGAGATGGCTCAGTGTTGAGAGCACTGCCTGCTCCTCCTGGGGACCCAGGTTTGGTACCCAGAACACACAAGGTGGCTCATAACTGTTGTGGAATAATCTTTTTGTATGATGGGAAGATGTGTCTTTGACAAGGTGCCTTCTTATTGGTCTAAAATAAAGCCAAACAGCCATTAGCTAGGCAGGAGGTATAGGTGGGACGGCCAGACACCAGAGATGTTGGGAAGAAGAAAGATGGGGCTGTCAGGAGACACAGAGGGAGCAAGACATGCTGGAGGACAAGAAAAGCCACAAGGCACATGGCAAAATGTATATGCATAGAAATGGGTTAACTTAAATTGTAAGGGCCTGTTAGTAGCAAGCCTAAGTTATGTATAAGCTTTTATAATTAATAATAAGTTTCTATGTCATTAATGGGGAGCCAGCAGATGTGGTGATATGCTTTATATTTAATACAATCAACCTGGAATATCAGAGGACAGAATCACCCATAGTTAAGCATTGAGGGTCAGAGAGTGGTAACTCATGCCTTTAATCCTAGCACAGGAACAACAGTTGGTAACTCACACCTTTAATCCCAGCATGGGAATTACCTAGTGGTGACCCACACCTTTAATCTCATAACTCAGGAGATAGAGATCTTTCTGTGTTTCTGCAGTTCAAGGCCTAACAACTAAACAGTAGTAGCTCACACCCTTAATCCTAACTCTAGGATTATGATGCAGAGTTGAACCCGGAAGTGAAACAACTGAGTAAAGAAGATTAAGGCAGACATAGGCAGACACTGAGGCATTCTGTTCTGTAGAAGCAAGGAGCCAGGCTGAGGACTCTGAAAGATAGCTTTTACCCTGACAAGTTGGCTGGGTGAGAATTGATTGTGGTTTATTTCCTCTCTCTGATATTCGAGGCTGATTTTATTAAATAAAAAATAAATCACCACAAGCAGATCCGGCAAAAGAACCAACTACACATAACCACATTCTCTTCTGGTTTCCACCAGCACTGAACAAGCACATGGTGGATGCACAGACCAGGCAACACATTCATACAAGTAAAATAAAAATAAATAAATTTTAAACTGGTAAAAAGTATATATTAAAAAAAAAAAAAAAAAAAAAAGACAGGAGATACAGCCATGTGGAAGAGTGCTTGTCTAGCAAGCACAGGATCCTGGTTCTATTCCCAGTACCACACTAACAAACCATAACAAGCACAGAAGCCACCCTAGATCTGTGCACCTGTGTCTGTGTCTGCTCTCACTCTCTTCTGTACTTGAGTCTAAGCAGACTTGTCCCTCTGGGTGGGAAGGAATGGTACACTGAAAGCAGTAGCTGCTTATCAGCTCTTAGTAAATCCCAGTCAAGGACCCTGCTTGACAATCAATAGGTACCAGTTCATATTTATCTAATAGATATGTCTTCTTTGCTGGATCTGGTTTCAAGGGTCTTTTAATAATTACATGCCTCTTAAAAGTGGGAAAGTTCACAATGATCTCTTTCAGTACTGGCCTAACCCACACTCATAAAGGAATGCAGGAGGGGCCTTGTTTAGCTTTTCCCAAAAGGACTTGAGTAAAGATCCAGTACAATTAGCCTCAAGAATGGTACTAGAGGGCTGGCAACATGGCTCAGGAAAAGGCACTTGCTGTCAAGCCTGAGAACCTGAGTTTAAGCCCCTGGACCAAAACATGAATAACAAACAAATAAATGAATAAATAATAAAATTAAAATAGAGAGACGGACAAGATTGGCTATGTGGGATGCTGCTCGTGCTTATGATCCCAGCACCTGGGATACAGAGTCAGAAGGATAATCACCAGTTCAAGTCTATTCTGGTCTACACTGCATATTCCAGGACAGCCAGGGTTACATAGTGAGAGACTGTCTCAACAAGCAAAGGAAGGGTAGCTCTAAGGTCAGAGGTACAGCATGTACAAGGCCTTGGGTTCAGTGACCCCAGCATTAAAAAAAGAGGTAGGAGGATAGAAGGTAAAGAACTCTAAACTTAGAAATAAGGGAGAGGGCCCAGCAGCCTTCCCAGTCTCTTTATCCAGGAAGTGTACATCTCCACAGTTAGCTCACCAAGTGTCGGATCCCGTTCCATGTGTGATACATGAGAGGGAAGACAAGAACAAACTTAGCCGTGTGGATCAGTGCTGGCCCCAAACACAGGGACTTCACAAACATCAAATAAGACTCAAAGTTCCCAGGAAGCAGCAGTGCCGACAGACCAAAAAGAGAGATCCCTGAGAAGAAAGCAAGCATCCCATTAGTTACAAGTATTGTAATGCATTAAGTTGTGATCTATGAAGCTCTAGACATCTGATACAATTCTAAACCACATTAAAATAGAGAAAAGTTAGTTCAGTTGCCGGTGTAGTCTTACGTGAAAATTACCTAAGACATTAGATCTGAGGTTTCCTAGATCTTCCTCTGGTGTCTGATATTATCAGGTCAAGGAATAGACCCTCTAATGCCTAACACCTGGGTGCCAGATTAGAGACTCTTCAAAAGCACAGAGCAGGCAGGCTGCCCCACCAAATCACCAGAAAGTGCCAGCCCTGCAGCCTATAGTCAATAAAGTTCTCTGTAGGGCTGTATAGTCATCAGAAGTGTTCTGCTATTTTCAGAAGTGTCTTTCAGACACTTCATCCTAGAAAGCCCTGCAATAAAAATGAAAACAACTAAAGAACCCAGAAGAGCTGTCCAAGTGACCATCAAACTCAGGCTGGTAGTGTCCCACCATATCATTATCTGCGGCATTGTTCCGCTAACCACATGGCTTATTCTGGCCATCTGCTTCCCCAGCTCTCTTGGACTCAAGAGTGTGCACACATTAACTACAGTACAGCACTTTTCAGCACTTCCTTGATGGTGACAGCTTCCCCGTGTGTTTCCAACTTGAGAATACAGACACCAAAACAAAGTACTCACAATGGACCAAAGGGCGGAGAACAAGATTTTTAAACTACTAATGATCAGACATTTTCTGAGATGCCCAAGATTACATGTATGGTAGAACATGTCTATAACTCAGCATTTGGGAGATAAAGGGAAGATCAGAAGTTCAGGACTGTTGGGAGTCGGGGCTCAGGCCTTGGATCCCAGCATTCAAGAAACAGAGGCAAGAAGATTTCTGTGAGTTCAAGGCCAGCCTGGTCTACATAGTGCATTCCAGGACAACAGCCTGAGCTACATAATGAGACCGTGTCTGGGCTGGAGAGATGGCTCAGAGGTTAAGAGCACTGACTGTTCTTCCAGAGGTCCTGAGTTCAATTCCCAGCAAAACCACATGGTGGCTCACAACCATCTATGATGAGGTCTGGTGCCCTCTTCTGTAAACTGTATGCATAATAAATAAATAAATCTTTAAAAAAAAAAAAAAAAAATCGTGTCTTCAAAAAAAAAAAAAGTTCAGATATACAGTTTGAGGCCAGTCTGAGCCCCAGCACCACAGGGGGAAAAAAAAAATTGTGGTAAAGGGCAGGCTACTAGGACTCTGATGGTATTTGAAATTGCAGTATGACGGGGGCTGGAGAGATGGCTCAGCGATTGAGAGCACCGTCTGCTCTTCCAGAGGACCCTGTCTGTAGTTCCAGTTCCAGGCAGGCACCAAGACAAATAAATAAATAAATAAAGTTTAAAAAAAAAAAAAAAAGAAAAATTGTAGTATGACAAATTATTCCACCCATTAACATCCCTCACAATTAAAAACAAAGTTCACGGGGGCTGGAGAGATGGCTCAGCGGTTGAGAGCACCGTCTGCTCTTCCAGAGGACCAGGTTCAATTCTCAGCACCCACATGGCAGCTAACAACTGTCTGTAGTTCCAATTCCAGGAAAACATCAAGACAAATAAATAAATAAAATAAAGTTTTAAAAAAAAAAAAAAAAAAACAAAGTTCACTTTCAGTTTAGAAGTCACCTTACTGCTGGATCAGACAGGAAGACTGCTGAGTCTGGAGTCAGCCTAGCCAGGAACTCACTTTGTAGACCAGGCTGGCCTCAAACTCACGGAGACTGGACTGCCTCTGCCTCTTTCGTGCTGGCTTTAAAGGTATGCACCAGCATGACCAGCAGGAAATCCTTGATACTCTACAGGATAAAGTCATCTGGTCTTGTTTTTTGTTGTCATTTTCTTTTTAAAAGATTTATTTTTATTTTATTTTATGTGTATGGGGCTTTGACTACAGATGTGTATGTACCAAGTGTGTGCCTAGTGTCCAGAAAAGCCAAAACCATGCTGGATCCCCTGGAGCTAGAACTACAGACGGCTGTGAGCACAATGTCAGTGCTAGGAGTCAAACCCAACCCTAGTCCTCTACAGGAGCAGCAGCAAGTGCTACTGAGTAAAGAGGGACTGTGGGAACTCACAATTAATTGCTAAAAGAATGAGTTAATTAAAAGCTTAAAGGAAGCCTATCAGTGGTGGTGCACACCTTTAACCCCAGCACTCAGGAGGCAGAGGCAGGAATGAGAGTCAGAGAAAACGGCAGTGCTTCAAAGATCTCTTTGTGCACACAAAGATCTTTGTGTGTAAATATACATACATACCTCCACTTAAGGCCACACCAGTGCCACGGTGGCAAATGGACATTGCCATGGGAAGAGACCATCTGCAAAGAAACATACAAAGAAGATTTTTTTAAAAAAAATGCAGGTTGTTGTTATTTTTAGTGACATAATTTAAAAACAAAACAAAAAATGGTGGCTCCCAACCATCTGTGACTCCAGCTGCAGGGGCACTGTCAAGCAGTCTAACCTCTGAAGGACCAAGCATACATGTGGTATATACAAATACATGCAGGCAAAACACTCATACACATAAAATAAATCCTTAAGAACAAGAAACAAGACCCTACCTACTTTCCACATTTCTATTTCCACTTTCTAATTTGAAAATAAGAAATTTGACTGAGTACACAGCTCAGAAGTAGAATGCTTATGTACATGTATGAGGTCCTGGGTTGAATTCACTGCAAAAAAAGAATAAGAAAAATGATTTATTTAAAAAAGTATCTTTAAAAAAGACAGATATAGTGGCACATGCCTTTAATCACAGCAGTCTTGAGGCAGAGGCAGGCAGATCTCTGTGTTTGAGGCTAGCCTGGTCTACAGAGTGAGATTCAGGACAGCCAGGGCCACACAGAGAAATCCTGTCTAGAAAAACAAAACAAAAGGAAACAAATAAGTAAGAATATAAAGTGTCTTTTGGGGATGCAGAAATGGCTCAGCAGTTAGAACACTTGCTCCTCTTGCAAAGGGCAGAAGCTCAGTTCCCAGCACCCCATAACATGTGACCCAGCTCCAGGGTATCTGGCACCCCCTTCTGGCCTCTGTGGGCACAGGTCATGCAGGTGTTGTGTGTCAGGGGAGGCACTCATACATATCAAAAAAAAAAAAAGTATTTTTTAAAAGTTATCCCTTGGGGCTGGAGAGATGGCTCAGCGGTTAAGAGCACCGTCTGCTCTTCCGGAGGACCCCGGTTTGATTCCCAGCACCCACATGGCAGCTAACAACTGTCTGTAGTTCCAGTTCCAGGCAAACACCAAGGCAAATAAATAAATAAAGTTTTTTTTTTTTAAAAAAAAAGTTATCCCTTGATTTTACAAAACCAAATTACTACCGTTGAAAAGAGGAAACAAACCCAACTCTAACTCTTTTCACCCGCGTTGGTACCAATTAGAGCTTATACAACTAGAAAGCAATCATACTGTTTGTGTTGTGGAGACTCATGCTTCAGGGCTACACAGTGAAACCCTGTATAAAACAAAACAAACAAACAAACAAACAAAAACTTCAAGAATTCAAGGCCAGTCTGGACTATATAAGACTCTGCTTCAAAAAACAAAGAAACAGAAAAAAAAAACTATAATGTTGGCTCCTTTAGACATCTTTCCTTGACATACAATTTGGGAAATAGCACCAGGTTTCCTGCTGTTTCTTTTTCATGCAAAGTTCCATAAATGCGATGGACCTAATGTCATTTTTTTCAAGTGACTTGTGAAAAGAGGCCAGGCTTATTTGGAATTATCTCCATGCTCATAATCCTAACCCTTCCAACTGCACGCCCCATTTTTAAGACAAGCTCTCACCATTTATCTTAAATACTAAGATCACTTAGTAACCTTCTATTAAGAGTACAATGTCCAATTTCTACAATTAGAATTATTTCTGGAATCTGAGCTATAAAAAAATCCTGAAGGGTTGTGGTATTTGTGGAGGTGGTTAAAAAAAATGGCCAGTATCCCCTGGCAGGAGCCCAAGCAGAGAGGGCAACAAAGCTCAAATGCTTTGCTGAGTTAGTACCCATTTGTTTATTTTTAATTTTTAAGAAGATCTGCATGGATTCTCTTAGAAGACAAACAAAATCAGTTATCCCTTCTACTTCTGAAAGCAAAAGATAACAAACATGTATGCATAAAAACATACATAGCCTCCCTCCCACACACACACACATGATTGTAAATGCATCATGTATCTTTGCTCTATTCACTGAGAGCACCTAAAGTCAATGATGTGCTGGTAGCAATGAGCACATCTAACACTCCAACATGGATGCATACAGAAAAACTCTTAGTAGCCACGGTCAAGAGCAATTGGAGCATCAAGGTAAACAATGACTGTAAAAGAGTGTAACTTTTGTGCAAAATAGGAATCCTTGAAAGAAAGTGGGGCTTGCCCCAAAGGAAAAAAAAAGCTAAAGGGCATGTCCAATGAGCAGGTGTGGTGCACTCAACCTGTAATCCCAGTATCTGTGCACTAAGACAGGTGTGGCGCACTCAGTATCTGGAAGGAAGCAAGAGGATCAAGAAATTCGATGTCAGTCCCAGGTACAAGCAGAGTCTGAAGCTAGCCAGAGCTACATAAAACACCAATAAATAAATAAACTAGTAAGTCATGAAACCAGATGTGCATAGCCTCTAGAAGCTAGAAACTATAAAAACAAATGGATTTTGGCTCTGAGGGCAGAGCCAAAAGAAAAGAACACAGCCTCTTCTAACATGTTTATTTATTTTAAAATATTTAATCTATTTTAATTTAGTGCAGTATGATACACAGAATGTAGATCAGAGGATAACTTTGGGGAGTCAGTTCTTTCCTCCGCCATGTGGTACTGGAGGATCAAACTCGGCTATCAGGCTTGGTGGCCAGAACCTCAACTATAGTCTGATAACTTAATTTCAGCTTAATGGAATGAGTCACATGTCTAACAAAAGGTACAAAAGTATGAATCTGTGTGTGTTTTATAGTCTAGGCCGACCTTGAATTTGCAATGTAACATAACTTAATTTCAGCTTAATGGAATGAGTCACAGGTCTAACAAAAGGTACAAAAGTATGAATCTGTGTGTGTTTTATAGCCTACGCCGACCTTGAATTTGCAATGTAACTGAGAAAGGGGTTAAACTCCTGATCCTCCTGCCTCAGCACTCCAAGTGGCACCACCTTGATCAGCCCCAAACAGCAATTTTTTAATTTAAAAAGAAATTTTTTTTTCCTTTTGTTTTTTGAGACAGCATTTTCTGTGGAACAGACCTGGCTGTCTTTGGACTCAGTCTATAGACCAGGCCAGACTGGAACTCACAGAGATCCACCTGCCTCTGAGTCCCAAGTGCTGGAATTAAAGGCGTATACCACCATTTTTGGACTTCAAACATTCTGGCATAATATATTCCAATGCTATGAGATTTTGATAATTATATGCAGAAGAATCATAGTATAAAAGTACTAAAATTCACTGTTTTCCATTATTATACTATCAGGTTTCTCTAAGAGCAGAAAACTCTTTATGTCTAATAAAAACACTACAATATAAAAACAAAACATAGCACAGCCTCAAATCTGAGCAGAGGTGTTATAAACAGCAATCAGTGTTGTGTGGTGTGATGGCAATGTTCTGTACAAAGCGTGTGTGTGCCATATCCTCTGCAATGTAACAGGCAAGCAATACCAGAAACACCTCAGACTCATGAGCTATGTGCTTTTGAGTATTATTTTTGGCAGCTGTGCATTTAGAATTCTTTCACTTGTTGCCGACTTTTTAAGACTCTCCCACTGACAACCACAGATTAAGAAACTGCATGCTAATATTGGTTGCACTGCCATTACAGTATAGCCCTCTATTCTCCTGTACTGTACTACATTCAAGAAGACTCAGAAAATAAAACAAGTCCAACTGTAGAGCATCTGGCTCCAGGGCCCTTACCTGTAGATACTGACATGGGGAGAAACAGGACGGTTTGAACTCGTGTTCTTTTTCCAGAACCGCTCCATCTCTTCCTTGGCTGTGGTTCCCAAAGGAACAGCACTGAAATAAAAGAAGAGGTTCAAAAAGACTGAAGTACATTATTTTACATAGCAAAAAGTATATATTTAAAGTTTTATTTTATTTTTAGTTATATGGATGTGTACGTTAGTGTAGATGCCTAAGGAGGCCTGAAGAGGATGTTGGATCCCATAGGGCTAGACTTACAGGCAGGTTTTAGCTACAAGATGTATGTGCTGGGAACTGATCTGTCTTTTTCTAAAGGAAGGTACGGTTGGATCAGGAGGATTGTTCGGTGGGGAAAGGGGCTTGCTGGCAAACCTGATGACCTGAATTTGATCTCCCTGGACGAACACGGTAGGAGGAAAAAAAACAACTCCCATAGGATGTCTTCTGACCTCCACCTACACATCCAAGCCCCACTACACACACATTAATAAGTAAAAAAATATATTTTTGAAAAAAGGATAAGGGTGTAGAAATGGCTCAGTAGTTAAAAGCACATGCTGCTCTTCTAGAGGACCCAGGTTTGATTCCCAGTACCTACATGGTGACTCACAACAGTAACTCCAGTCCCAGGCAATCCAATTGTCCTCCTCGGCACTGAATAAATGTAGTGTACAGACAAAAATGCAAGCAGACCACCCATATACATAAGATTAAAGTTAAAAAGTAAAGAATATAAAAAGATAAGATAGCATACTCCAGCAGAAGCAAGAAAATGAGAAGTTCAAGGCTAGCCTGAACCACCTAGTAAGTATAAGGCCAGCCTAGGCTACATAGAGACACTGACTCAGAAGCAAAAGAGCCCATAATCCTAGCAAGAAGATCAGTTCTGTATCATCCTTATTCACATAGCAGGCTCAATGATTAGCCTGAGCTACATGAGGCCCTGTCTCAAAACAAAACAAAACAAAACAAAACCCCAACCCTAAAAAATCAAAACAAAAAAGAAAACACGACAGCTAAGTACATTTATGAGACTGATTAGGTTCTGTCTGTAGGGGGAAAAAAGGTTGTAGTTAAAAAAAGTACATTATTTGGGACAAACAGAAAATTCAAAAATCAGCTGTGTATCAGATAAGCATTGATGGGTTAATTTAATTACAATTTCTTAATTGTAATGATTATGCTTGTATAATTATACTGTTACATAAACAAATTATACTGTTAGCAACTGATGAACCTGGATGAAATTGCATAGGGCTTATCACATCAGTATGGTAGGGAAGGTCAATAATGCCAGAACAACAGAGGATTACTCGGGATCACTGAAGCTCAGCACCATGTTGACCGACCGACACTGCAAGACTTACTCAAAAAACAAGACAATGGAACCAACACAAAGAACCAAAAATGTACTATTCTTATATATTTTCTGGAAGTATAAATTCAGATTTTATACTTTCAGAAAATATATAATATATTTTATATATGATATTTCTAAGATAAAACCTTTAAAAAATTGTTGAAGGCAACTGTTGAAGTCAACAATGAAGAATAAATATTTAACAGGAAAAAATAAAACTCCCAGAGATCCACCAGCTTCTGCCTCCAGAATGCAGATACTAAAGGCATGTCCTACCACACCCAGATTTCTACTGCCTTTTCATGAGGAAAAAGGAGTTAATAATATAAAATATTCATAGTATGTGGACAGATTATTCTTTGGGCCACCAGCTCACTAAAAAGGACAAGAAGACATTATTAGTTATGAAAGCTCAGTCTATAGCTTAGGCTTGTTTCTAACTAGTTTTTATAACCTAATTAATCCATATCTTTTAATCTATGTTTTTTTAACGTGGCTCAGTTAGTTAGCTTTACTCTGTACTCAACATCTGGCTGGTGATTCTTGACTGTCTTCCCAGAGCTTTCTGCAGAAGTCCCTGTTATACCTCCTGTCTAGTTATTGACTGTTTAGCTTTTTATTAAATCAATCACAGTGACACATCTTCACAGTGTAAAGAAATATTCCACAACAAAAGAGTTCAAAACTTACTTTCTGAGACAGATCTGAGAATTAAGGTGGGCTCGGAGGCAGTGACGGCCAACGTGTCTGCAAGATTCAAGAATACAAATTTAGAGACTAACACCAGCATATCAATTTCCCCATCTTTGTACTATATTATTATATATTATTATTTATATATTTCTATCTTGTGAGACAGGTTTCTCTGGGTACCCTTGACTGTCCTGGAACTTGCTCTGCAGATGAGAATGGCCAAGAACTGAGAGGCCCACCTGCCACTGTGTCCCGAGTGCTGAGATTTAAAGGGATGAGAAATCATGCCCAGCTTCTCTGATGTGAAAAGACTGACTGGAAATTAAATAAGGTTGAGAGTATAATTCAGTACAGAACGAATGCTTAACACACATGGGACCCTGTGTTCAACTTCCAGCATAAAAAACCATAAAAGAGGTAAGTATGGTATCCCTAGTTTCTGGCTGAAAAACTACAACTTGAAGTTGGGTGTGGTAAATATATCTGTCAACCTAGCACTTGGTGGGTGAGGCAGAAGGGTCATTCAAGAACAGTCTCAGCAACATACTGAGTTTGAGGACAATCTGGGTTACACAAGACCCTGTCTCAAAAAAGAAGAAACAAAGGAAGGAAGGGAGGGAGGGAGGGAAGGAGGGAGGAAGAAAGAAAGGAAGGTAGGTGGGTTAGGGTTAGGGTTAGGTAAGTAGGCAGGCAGGCAGGCAGGCAGACTATATATAACCAAGGAGGACATGGCAATAAGATTATAATTCTACCAGTTGTGCTACTAACACAGGAGGATGGCCATTTTCAGGCCAGCATGTGCTACCAGAGCTTCTCTTAACAAAATAAATAAATCTATAACTCTAAGTAAAGAATAATCAAAAATATTAACTACAAACGCAAAATGAGGTTTTCAATGAACACAAGTACTAGGTGAAAGACTGAGAGATGGCAATATTATAGAGAAACAAATCTGTTGTGTGTTTTTAGAGACAAAGTTTCATGTAGTTTAGGCTGGCAGCAAACTTAGTATGTAGCTAAAGTATGTCCACTTCCCAAGTGCTAGGATTCTGTGTTTGTATTCAGGATGTTTTTGCTGTTGTTTTAAAGATAGGTCTTACAAAAAGTGGTTAAATAAAACACAGGTGATTAATAAGGGAGAATGTTAATAGCTCAGTGGTACAGTGCTTGCCTAACATTCAAAGGGTGAGGCTTTGGGTTTAATACCCTGCATTGCAAAAACAAAACCAACCAGAGTAAGTAACTGACCCTGGGAAGCACAAAATTTATGTGTGGCAGAGACCTGCCCCAAACAGATAAATGAAATTTTGAAGAACAAAGAATTTGAGGATGGACAGTCCTAATATTAAGCTAGGTTATTTCAAAAACTACCATCTGGAGCTGGAAAGATGTCTCCATGGAGCAAAACAATTTACATAACCCTGACAGCCTGAGTTCAGCCCCACAAGACCGACATAAAGGTGGAGAAGAGAACCAATTGCACAAAGTTCTCCTCTGACTGCCACAAGTGCACACACGCAAACACATGGAATAATAATTAATAATTTTTAAAAATTAAAAACCTACCATCAACTTTCAGATAACAGAGATAAATTTCTTTTTTTTTTTTTAAAACTTTATTTATTTATTTGCCTTGAACTGGAACTACAGACAGTTGTTAGCTGCCATGTGGGTGCTGGGAATTGAACCCGGGTCCTCTGGAAGAGCAGACGGTGCTCTTAACCGCTGAGCCATCTCTCCAGCCCCCCAGAGATAAATTTCAAGTCACAAAGTCTCTCATATAATTGTATATTTTTAAAAAATGAGAAAGCAAAGATTCTTTATCATTCCCACAAAAAATAATTAAATTTTCTACCTAAAAGTTGCTACCTTAAAAAAAAAAAACAAAAACAGTTATAGGGGCTGGAGAGATGGCCCAGCAGTTAAGAGCACTGGCTGCTCTCCTTGAGGACTAGGGTTTAATTCCTAGCACGTACATGGTGTTTGCAATCAACTGTAACGTCAGCTCCAAGAGACCCAAAGGCTTTTCTGGACTCTGAAGGTACCAGGCACATGGGACTTGGACATACAAGTGGGCAAAACACCCATACACATAAAAAAAGAGTAAAATAATTGAAAATTACTTTCATTACATTTGTGTGTGATGGTGCACACCACACACACATGTGGGAATCAGAAAACTCGCAAGGAGTCTGTTCTCTCCTTCCAACATGTGGATCCTGTGATCAGACTCAAGTAATCAGGTTGTGAACCTATAATTCCAGTATTCAGGAAGATATACAGAAAGACTGCTGTAAATTTAAGGCCAGCCTGGTCTAAACAGCAATTTCCAGGCCAGCCAGAGCTATACTAAGACCTTGTCCAAAAAAACCAAAAAGGAAAATTAAAAAAAAAATATTCAACATACCCTTTGACCTCATAATTCTAGCCAACACTTCCAAAGCTTTAAGAAGGTGACCACAACGAAGTTCTGAAGCCAAACCTTTGCTTATGTTAATTCTATGTAACTAGTTATTCACTATGTGCAAAGCATTGTAGAGATATATGAGCTCATTAAGATCCAACAATCTGAGCCAGACAGTGGTGGCACACACATCTTTAATCCCAGTACTCAAGAGGCAGAAGCAGTCAGATCTCTGTGAATTTAAGGTCTGGCTGGTGTACAGAATCGGTTCAGCACAGCCAAAGTTATAGAGAAACTGTCTCAAAAGCCAAATGAACAGAAAGGATAACGAACATATCTTACCCGAGTAACTTTATTTTATTTTTTTATTAACATTTTTCATTTATTTTACATATCAACCACAGTATTTGCTCCCATTTCCTCCCCTTGACTCACATCTACCCCTACTCCTTATCCACCCAACTCCTCCTCCATCTCCATTCAGAAAGGGGCAGGCCTCCCATGATGAGCTTGAACATAGGATCGCACATCAAATTGAGGCAGGACTGAGATCCTCCCCGTATAAAGTCTGGGCAAGGGAATCCAGCACGGGGACGGGTTTCCAAAAGCCAGCTAAATGCCAGGGACAGGCCCTGACCTCACTGCTAGGAGCCTTACAAACAGGCCGAGCTACACAACTGTCGCACACATGCAGAGGGCCTAGGTTGGTCCCATGCAAGTTCCCTAACTGTTGGTCCAGAGTCTATGAGCTCTCATGAGCTGAGGCCAGCTGTCTTTGTGGGTTCCTCCATCATGACTCTGACCCCCCTGGCTTGTACAATCCCTACTCCATTTCTTCAGGACTGCCGAAGCTCAGCCCAGTGCTTGGCTCTGGATCTCTGCATCTCCTTCCAACAGTTACTGGATAAAGAAAGGCTCTGTGGTGACAATTAGGGTAGTCACCAATCTGATTACAGTACATGGCCAGTTCAGGCACTGGGTAATTTATTTAAAAAATTTAAAACTCTGCATCTACTAGTTTAAGAGTTAGATACCTAGATGGCTGGTGGTTGCACATGCCTTTGATCTCAGCACTCACAGAGTTGGAGGCAGGCAGATCTCTGTGAGTCCAGCCTGACCTACACAGCAAGTTCCAAGACAGCCAGAGCTGTTAAACAGAGAAATCTTGTCTCAAAAAACAAAATAAACAGAAAGATTCACCCATCTCCTAAATGGGTTCAAGATGTCCATTACATCACTGACATCAGACCCACATTATGCTCTATAACAGAACATCAGAAGGATCCATTATTTGAAGGGGAAAATCCAGCCAACCCTTCTTCAGTTCCCTCTCTTCCCTTGGGAGGCAAGAGGTGAATGCAAACATTGTGTACTCAGGGCTCTTAGAAAGAAGTGGGAACAAATCTCTTTAAATCAACTGAATTGTCTGTGAAGCTGCAGGGCACACATTCCTCACACCAAGCTAGGCCCAGTCACTCAGCTACCCAGCAAGAGTTTGCAGATGTGGGTTGGAATCTACAGCAAGTTCTGTCTAGTGCTATTGTTTCCCAAATACCAATGTAAGCTTTACACAAGGCCCCTACAGAAACAAGCTGTATAAACTCCATAACTGTATTTGAAATATGAAAGTAGGTATCTATCCTTGTCTCTCATGTGAAACCAGAAACTCAGAAAAGACTTTCTGTGCTGGGAATGGAGCTTAAAATGTTACAGCTAGAAGCCAGTGAGACGGTTCAGAGAGCAAAGGCACTTGCCATCAAGTATGACAACCTTAGTTGGACCCTTGAGATTCACAATTGTCCTCTGACCTCTACACACACTCCCAATTAAAAAAAAAAAAAAAAAAAAAGTGAAAAAAAATGTAAAAGGTTATAGCAAGAAGCAAGTGTTTTGTTTTGAGGAAGGATCTTACTCTGTGGCCCAGACTAGCCTGGAACTCACTCTGTATCTCATGCTAGCTTCAATCTTACAGCAACCCTTCCTGTCTTGGTCTCTCCTAAGTGCTGAGACTACTGGTATGCATCTCCACAGACAGCTGATTAAATCATTTATGTGAAATGGTGCGCCATTTACATATGTCCTATGCACATTATCCTATACTTCCAATAATTTCTCTATTATTTATAATGCTCAATATAATTTAAATGTTCCAGAAATGTTATAGCATATGGTTTAAGGAAGGGGGTGCTATCTATGTATAATCCAAATACAACCAATGGAGAAATGTTACTTATAGATATGGGCAATACATCCAATCACATGCCTACATGGGAACAAAAGATGAAGCAAACAATTTGCAGTAAGTGCTGAACTGAGAATAAATAACTGAATGAGAAGGCTGCAGCAGGGTATACCTACAGTTTCACTCTGAAGGACTCCACATAATGCAGATCAGGTAACAAACTCAAACTGCTTCTTGTAATTTGTTTTCAAATACTTTCAATCTGAGACTGGCTGAATCCAGGAAGACCCCCCCCCCCAAAGATGAAAACTCTAAACACTAATCCTGAAACTGCAAGATTAAATGTTTGAAACCAATATGATCATTTCAAGCTAAATGTTAAATTCACCCAATATGCCCTAACATTCACCAACCTATGTTACATCAAAGAATCTGAAAGCATTCAAGCCAAATAATTAAGAATGAAAGGTGCAGCTCTGGAAAAGCTGGTCCTATGCTATCTCAGGGAAAAGATGCCTATGAAAATGCACAAGATAGAAATAAAGGATAAAGATAACTGATCGGAACTACCAAAAACTCACTTTGTAACAAAGACAAAACTAAACAAAATCCCTCTATTTTTATACTGCATGACTGAAGTGGAAAGAGAAATGAAAACACATTTGGGAGAATTAGGGACTGGAATTTCAACAGCACTGAAGCTAACTTTCCATAACAATTTCCAAAAATAGGACAGACACAAAACTGTTGAGCTTTGTAGTGTAAGTGTCTAAGGGCACTAGCTGTAAAGGCTCTGGGAATGATACTCAAAGAGTGAAGAATTCAGAATCAAAGGCTATTTCTCTGGATAGGAGACCAGCTTTTAGAGAAAGACGGGGATACCCACCCCATCACAACGCTAAACCAGCAGCAGAAACCCACGGCCTGCTCCAGTGAATCCTGACATGGGAGGGATGCTTGTGGAAGCCGGCCTCCCACGCGCAGCAGCAGCAGAACTGCCAGGGGTTAGCAAGCATAGACTAGGTGCACCAAGGAGCCGCTCCCTCTACAATACCTAACCCACCCACTTAAAAAGATTGTATTCCAACTGATGTCGAATGGAGTCTCGGACCTCGGTGAGACCTCAGGAGCAATCTGGAAAGAGATTTTAGATGTGGGCGAAGCAGAAAGGGTGACGACAGCAGCGCCACTGGTCCATACAGAGTGACCTCTAAGCCCTTCCGAGCCCGTGGGAAGATGCTCGGATCCCTGAGGCGCGGCTGCACACCCACGGGTCTTTTCCCTGTCCCCGCATGCCTACGCCGCTGTCAGCACTCTGAGGGACCAATTCAGGTCCCCCCAAGGATCGCGGGCACGGACTCCCAGCCCCAGGCTAAAGTCACCTCAGCAAGAGCGCAGCCATCTTGAGTTCCGGCCTGGACGGAAGTGACGCAGCGCTCCCCCCCCCCAACCGCCGGCGTCCCCTCCCTTCGCCGGAGGAGGGGCAGGGGCTGTCATGTGACACCTTAGACTCGCTAGGCTGGAACCTCCTCTGGCTTTTGCGGTTCGGCTCTTTTTTCCTCCCCAGTTCTTTGGTTTTCCTCTCTTGCGCTAGTCTCTAGCGTCGTTTGTCTAGGTTTTGGCCAAATCGCCCGTGAATATAGTTAGTGCATTTTCCTACCGGCGCGATTATTTTGTACTGCTCGCCCCACCAAACAGCGACTTCGCCCAGTTTATTCACTGAGGATTTCGATAGCTCATTTCAACCCCCTTCTTTCCAAGTTGTCCTAAAAATCTCCAAGTCAGCTGACTGAGACACTGGAGGAAAAAGCTACTTTAGGCTTCCTGACAGTTCTATAGCCCTAAAGAGATGTTAGGCGAGCTCTATACTTTGAAGCTATATCCCCACCCCCAGCGAGAAAAGCACATTGAACCCCAATTTGGACAGTAGGGAGTGTGGGACGGGGCTGTCAGAGGGCCCTAACACCATTATTTTTAAGGTCCGGGAACCTCTTCTGACCATTAGGCCTGGCAATTAGGGCTTGAGCTGCTGCATGAACCAAACTCCCACCGGCCAAAGACAACGCTCCCTTGTTTCTTTTTCAGCAATATGTGGGTGACACCCACAGCCACAAGAACCTGGGGCGTGGAGAACCCACTTTGATTTATATGTGCTGTATATAAACGGCTTTGAGGAATCCAAGTACAGAGACCAGTTGCAGAACGCTCTCAACTGAGGAAAGAAAGTGAGCAAGTGAGAAAGGAATGAAATAGCATGCCGAAGTTTCTGCCCCCGGAGCTGTGGGGTGGCGGGGCAGAGGGAGAAGGAGTAAAGGAAGGGGAGGGAGAGTAGAGCAACTTATTCTATTATAAATCCCTTTCGGTTGTATTAATATTCAGATCCCATCTATATTTAGCACTCCAGCACTCTCCTGCCTTTTTCCTTTCAGGATTTAAATAGCACAAATTCTCTTTTCCCCCTGCTAGAAATGAATATTATTTCTGTAACTTTTGACAAAGAAAGAACTGTTAATAGACTTTAGGGATTACAAGGGATCTTAGTGGTTCTCTTGTCCAACCGTCTGTTCAGTGCAAGAATCTCTTCTGCAGCGTTTCTTGATCTTCAAGATGGCTGTAAAACAGTCTAGTGCCCGATGCCTCAAAAGCTGGGAGCCACTGGGAGCCGTGGCAGTGCCTTTAGTAGAAGCTTTTAGAAGTCTGAAGTAAGAGGGTAGTGAGTTCAGCCTCCAGAGATAGAAAAACAAAACAAACAAACAAAAACCCGGCCTTTAAAAAGTTAGTAAACAGGAAAACAAAACAAAAGCAGCTTTTAAAAGTTTAGTAAACAGGTTAATCAATTGAAAATTGTTCTCGTAAATACATGTTAGCGCTATTGAGCTCTAGCCCTGTAACCCTCTCTACCATCACACCTACAATCCTAGTACTTAGGAAGAAGCAGGAGGATTCAGAGTTCAAGGTCATCCTCGGTTACTTATTGCATTCCAGGGTCACTTGAGCTACATAAACAGTATCTCAAAAACAAAATCAACAATAAGATGTAACGAATGCCTCTTTAACTAAACCCTCTTTTTTGTTTGTTTTTGGCTGTAGCTTTTTAATGTATATGGCTGTTTTATTTGCTTTGTATGTCTGTGTATTTCATGGGTGCTTGGTGCTCCAGGAGGCCAGAAGCAGAAAAGGGTGCCAGATTCTCTGGAACTACAGTTACAGCCCTTTGCGCTGCCATGTGGGTGCTGGAAATCAATTCCCACTCTCTAAGAACAGTCGGTGTTCTTAAATGCTGAGCCATTTCTTCAGCCCCATCACTTAAATCTTTTAATAATTTTATTTAACATATATGTACAATTGACTTTTTGTCAGTCTGTGAAAGTGCTGTAGGAGATTCAAAAATACAAGAACACACTGACCGGTCAACCTGAAGAAACTTATAGCCTTAGCAAGATCAATAAAGAAACCATCAGAAAGTAGTACCTCTGGGGATGTAGCTCAGTTGGTAGAATGCATGCCTAGCATTCACAAGGCCCTAGTTTTTAAAGCCCCACCACTGCATAAAGGCAGGCACAGTAGTGCATACCTGTTATCCCAGCACTCAGGACCTATAAATAGGAGAAGTAGAAATTCAAAGGTCATCCCTCCGATCGCAAGTTGGAGGCAGAGGGGGGTGGGTTAGGGAGAGGAGGGAGAGAACTTGAAAGCCCACAAAACAAGGTATAGTAAGAGTAGTGGATACAGAGATAATTTTGTCCATGGGGTTTATTCATAATCAAGCCTCTACTTAGTATTCCACTACCAAAATCTAGTGTTAATCACAAAACTCACAAGAACTGTGTTCTGAGATTCATGGAGTGTTTAAGAGACTGTTGACTTAATGTCTCACAAACAGGACTAAGCTGAGCCTGGTGGTTGATGCCATGTAATCCCAGCACTCAGAAGGCAGGCAGAAACAAGCTTACCACAGGCTCTGGGCCAGTCTGACCTAAATAGTGAGTTCAAGCCAGGAGGTGGTGGAACACACCTTTAATCCCAGCACTCTGGAGGCAGAGGAAGGCAGGTCCCTGAGTTCAAGGTCAGCCTGGTTTATAGATGGAGTTCCAGGACAGCCAGGGCTACACAGAGAAACCCTGTCTCGAAAAAACAAAAACAAAAATGAGTTCAGGTCAGCTGGGGGTATACAAGTAGACCCTGTCTTAAGTAAACAATCTGAAACAACGGTCATTGCAATCAGCCTCTAGAACCTACACTATAGCTGATGGAAATAAATCACATTGACATTCAGACCATGGGGCCTAAGCAGTGGCTCAGAGGGGCTAAGAGTGCTTGCTGCTCTTGCAGAGGACCCAGGTTCAGTTCCCAATACCGACATCGTGGCTACAACTATACATAACACCACTTCCAGGATAGACTACACATACATACATGTAGGTGAACCACATAAAGCAAAATAAATAAGTCTAAAAAAGAAAGTCAGACTTCAAATATTAAGTTGAACTTTTTTGTTGTTATTGCTTGAGACAGAGTCTCTCTATATAGCCCTGGCTGTCCTGGAACTCACTATGTAGACTAGGCTGCGCTCACAGAGATCTGACTGTCTCTGCCTCCTGAATGCTGGGATTAAAGGAGTAAACCATCACCGATAGCAAATCAAACTCTTTATCAACACAGTTTCTTTAAAAATAAGCAAGATACTGGACAGTGGTGGTGCAGGCCTTTAATCCCAGCACTCAGGAAGCAGAGGCAGAGGGATCTCTTTGAGGTCAAGGCCAGCCTGATCCACAAAGGAAGTTCCAAGACAGCCAGGATACACAGAGAAACCCTGTCCTGAAACACCCTCCCTCCAAAAATAAATAAATAAATAAAAGAATAAAAAAGCAAGATAAAACAAGATCTATGATCTAAAGTAAGAGAATGAAAGGGAAGAAATGGGACCTTCAAACTTTCTGTTCAGACTGTTTCCTACTGTGCCCTTTCAAGATTCCCCACATCAAATCAATCACAGTTTACAAATCTAAATATGCCCAGAGCTGCTCTACACACACACACACACACACACACACACACACACACACACACACACACACACACAGATTGAGAGAGAGAGAGAGAGAGAGAGAGAGAGAGAGAGAGAGGCTTATTTAATCTCTCTCTTTATTGTTCCATCTAGGCTCTGCCCCTCCTATTCCCCTTTTCAAATGGTGCTTCTCCTTCAAGGTCCCTAGATAACATCACCTCCTGGACCTGACTGCTCTTTTCTCTGAACTTCACATATTAAGTGAAGGTTATTTGCAGACCCAAATCTTTCTGATGGAGTGGTTGCTTGTGTGTGGTATTCCAAGCATTCTGTTGATTGGCTGTTGACAGTTTGTCTTCTGTTTTTTTCCCCTGCTGCCTCCTCAAACTACATTTTGAGCTTGCAGAAAGAACTGGATTATCATTCTACTACCAGCACACAGGACGTCATATACCTTTGCTCATTTGTGATGCAGCATAGCATAAGGCATTGAAGGACTTCCTAACAAAAGAGGGGTATCTGGGCATCTTGCTGGAAGTTTCTGGGTAAAGGAAAGCTTCTGTCTAGGTAGAATCTCCCAGGATGCAGGGAGATGGAAAAGGTGCTTCCCAGAGGGCTTTGTCTTCTTAAGTAGACTACGGTATTGCCTGCCGTAGCAATCACAACAACAAGGGAGACCCTAATTTGGAAATTCTCTGAAAGAAATTTGCTTCTAGGTCTTAGGATCTCAGCAAGGAGGGTAAGAAGGAATCCTTTGCATGGCCTTTTGGATTTAGGTTTCTCAGCTTATCTATTCCTCAAAGAAGTGTGTCTGTGTCCCTTTTTCTGTTCCTCTCCCCCACTCCCCCCTCAAACATTCCAGCCTAGGGTAGGGGGAGGTCAGTATACACAAAGCACTCTGTGTATGGGGTGGTATGTATCCCCCCCACCCCTCCACCCAGAGTATACAATGCCCCTTCTGCTCCCTGCCTCCTGCCACCCTTCCCACCACCTCTCAATAGCACATGCCAGGCTGCAATTGGCCACTAGCTCAGGACAGCCCCCTCATGCTGGGAATCCAGGGGATTTTAAGCAGGTTCCAGAAAACCCCGCTCAGTTCCTTGTCCCCCGCTTTCTCCAACCCACAGACGCTTTGAGCCCTAGCCCCGACCCCAGCTATGGCTTCTGGGGCTCCCTCATCGAGCCCTAGCCCTATCCTGGCTGCCCTGCTCTTCTCTTCTTTGGGTAAGTGGAGCCACTGGGTCTGGAACCCTGCAGTTCAGGTGGTCTCTCAGCAGCTTCCTCCTTTCCCTCTTGTGCAAAGAACCAGCAAGTGAGGGCAGGAGGGTAGCCTATGTTTAGGTGTTGGGAAGGGATATATCGTTTAAAGGAAGCAGGAAATGTATTTCTGTAAAGGAGCTCACAGAGAGCTTCCCTGAGCATCCATCCAGGTTGAAAACTAGGCAGATGCCCCCAGGTCCATGCTGACAGCCTATGAGGAAGCAAAGAGGGGTATGAGAGAGAACAGGATCAAACGCTGGGTTCCCATCCTCATTTATCCCAAGTGGTACAAGAGCCACCCAACCTTAAGTTCTCAGAAAAGAAAAGTCAGAAAATGTGAACTAGTAGAAGAGTCCACCGTCTGTGGTCTCAGCTGCTGAGATGGGGTTTCTGCCTATGACCTCTTACCTATGTGAGCGAACCCTAGGGTCTTGTCCCGCTAAAGCCATCTTCCTTAAACTGTCCAGCCTTTCCTTTACCTCTGGCAGATGTTGAGTGATCAAGAGAACACCAAAGAAGGTTAATGAAGTAGGTCCTTCCAAACTGCCTTTGTCCTGTATGAGCAGTAGGCAGACTGGAGTGTGTGTGCGGGAGGGGGTGAGCAGCAGGGGATGGGAATAGCTGGAAAACCTAAGGTCCTTTCTTTGGTCAAGTTCAGCTCTTTGGGTTGTAAACTCAAAAGTTAGACTTTCCTGGTTCATACTGGACTGTTCTGTGGTACTCCAACACAATGGTGAAGATAGGGGTGGAGAAGGCCTTGGTAAAGGAAATGAGCTGGGAAGCCTAAGGGGGCAAAAGAACTCTGTCCCACCCATAGAACCACTGAGCAGAGCTGAGGAGAGCCAAGGCTGATGTATAATATGAGGAATAGAAGTCAGAACCTCTTTGTTATATTAGGGATTCTCAAGAAGGCTCTAAGGCAGAATTCCCAGGAGGTAAGAAAAAGATATTGCATGCTGAGGTGGGGTATTCGGGACAATGAGGGTGAGAGAGGGTGTATCATGAGCCTCCAGCACCGATCAGACAATGAGACTTTGTGTGATTGCCCCCTCCTAAAGAACAGAAAAGTCTATAGTTGTCCCCATCCAGGCCCTGCCCACACACATAGTCTCCCAGGAATGACTCTCCCTGAGTGGGTGGGTTATAGGAGTGGCACCCAGACAGTAAGACCAAGAGGGAAGATGACTGAACCGCATGTAGAGTCACCTGAGTGCTGGACTTGGGATCTTACTCTACACCTAGCTTCTCCTGACAGTGATAAGAAGTCCTTTCTCCCTGGCTCCCCTGTAAAGAACAAACTAACTGGGTATGAGGGATGCTGCAGGCAGGACAATGGTGCCCAGCAAGAGGACTCACATTCTCTAGTCTCCCCCTCCTCTTCTTTTGTCTTCTTGCAAGAATTTGAATTTGCTGTTCTATGAAATACTACAAATCTACTAAAAGTAGAATTGATGTCTACAAGTCAGCATGGAAAGCTATCATATATATTTACATATATATCCTTAATTCAAAACAAAGACTAGATTATAATGCAATATGTTGTATTTACATTACATTTTAAAGAGCTCCACAAAACAAATTTAGCTATTTGTTATAAGTACAGATATATCTTGAGTTTATTGCATTTATATTAAGTTTTATAGATAGAGAAAGCCTATTCACTAACTTTTATTAGTAGTTCAAAGTGGGTGGACATCAGGAAAGAAATTGGTTGTTAGCATGTCAAAGGAGACATTGGCTTTATTGGTACTGATTGAACAGTTTATAAGAATGTATGCATGGCATGGTGGTGCATGCTTTTAATTCCAGCACTCGGGAGGCAGCAGATCTCAGTGAGCCTTGGGCCAACCTGGTTCACATACAGAGTTCCAGGACATCCAGGGCTACATAGTAGAATCTTGTCTTAAACCAAACAAATAAGCTGGGTGGTGGTGGTGCACACTTTAATCCCGGCATTCAGGAGGCTGAGACAGAGGCAGACAAATCTCTATGAGTTAAAGGCCAACCTGGTCTACAGAGTCAGTTCCAGGACAGCCAGAGCTAGCTACACAGAGAAATACTAACTTTTAGAAATCCTGCCTTTAAAAAAAAAAAGAGTTAGGGGGCTGGAGAGATGGCTCAGCAGTTAAGAGCACTGACTGTTCTTCTGGACGACCTGAGTTCAATTCCCAGCATCCACATGACAGCTGATAACTGTCTGTGGTTCCAGAATCTGACACCCTTGCACAGTTATGCACACAGGCAAAACAATTCACATAAGATAAAAAATAAATATTTTTTTTTTAAAAAAAGAGTTAGATATGGACTGTTGGCACATGCCTGTAATTCCAACACTCAGAAGGCTGAGGCAGGAGGATAAGTTCTAGGAGAGCTATGAGCAACATCGTAAGACTGCCTTAGAAGAAAGAAAAAAAGAAAGGAAGGAAAAAATAGAGGAAGAGAGAGGAAAGGAGACTGACAAGGAAGGTGAGAGTTGGACACAACCCACCTTCGAGAATCCTACTGAAAAGCACTGATTTGTTTTCTCTATGCTAAAGAAGCTACCCCATCCAAACCCTAAGCAGACCTGAGCCTGCTTAGCTTTTGAGATCAGACAAGGTTAGATACATTTAGAGTGGTATGGCATAGACTTAAGGAACAGTCTTTATACTGAGACCTTGATCTGATGCAGCATTTGCATTCACTAACTGAGTTGGTCCAGGCCTCAAAAATTTGTTTCTTTGCATGGCCTCCCCCATGTCCCAGCCCTTGACCACTGATTGTTCTCATATCCTCTTTATGTCTGACTTGGCCCACATGTGTATCTTCTTTCCCTCTGCTTGTAGTGCTGTCCCCAACCCTGGCCATTGTGGTTTACACGGACAGGGAAGTCTATGGTGCTGTGGGCTCCCAGGTGACCCTGCACTGCTCCTTCTGGTCCAGTGAATGGGTCTCAGATGATATCTCTTTTACCTGGCGCTACCAGCCTGAAGGAGGCCGAGATGCCATTTCGGTGAGTGCATGGCGGGTCCTGGGGTTAGATAACAGAGTACTTCAAATAACAGAAAAGAGAATTTGAGCTACAGAATGAAAACCATTTTATGAGCCATAAACTCAACTGTAGCAAGGTAAATAACAGTCTTTGTTACCCTGCCTAGGATCTGTGTGCACTGTCCTCTCTCCCACAGGCCAAGTTCGGTTACCCAGAACCTGGAACCAAATCTTGGCAGCTTTTCTCTCTAGGGTCCTTTCACACATTTCCCTCATTCTTCATAGATCTTCCACTATGCCAAAGGACAACCTTACATCGATGAAGTGGGGACCTTCAAAGAGCGCATCCAGTGGGTAGGGGACCCTCGCTGGAAGGATGGCTCCATTGTCATACACAACCTTGACTACAGCGACAATGGCACTTTCACTTGTGATGTCAAAAACCCACCAGACATAGTGGGAAAGACTTCTCAGGTCACGCTCTATGTCTTTGAAAAAGGTGTGAGAAGGGACAAGGGACAGAGGTCGGGGAGGCAGGAGGGTATCAGGGGGGACTGACAGATTGGGGGAGGGCAAATAGCCTCAACTCATTCGGATGTGGCAGTGCAAGCCTTTAATCCCAGCTCTGGGAAGGCTGAGGGGTGATTGCCTGGGTCATGTAGTGAGTTCAAGACCAGCCTGGGACATAAAGCAAAACTGGGGTGGGAGGTGGGGAGTGGGGAGCGGCAACATAGGCATGATGCTTCTGACTGTAATCCTAGTTCTCCAGAGGAAAAAGCAGATTGATCAGAAGTTTCAAGGCCATCTTTGGCTACAAAGCAAATAGTTACAGACCACTAAAAGGCCAACTTGAGCTACGTGTGACCCTACCCCACCCCAAAAGATAGCAAAATAATAGTAAAAGCCAAATTCGCTTTAAAGGGAGGCAAAGGGCCTTCTTGGCTAGAATACTCACATTTACAACCACTGTAAATAGGTGTAGTGCGAAGCAATATAAATACAGGCTTCCTCCTCGACCCACGCTATTTCTTTTTCCTCCCCTTCTAGTACCCACTAGGTACGGGGTGGTGTTGGGAGCAGTGATCGGGGGCATCCTCGGGGTGGTGCTGTTGCTGGTGCTTCTCTTCTACCTGGTTCGGTACTGCTGGCTGCGCAGGCAAGCGACCCTGCAGAGGAGGCTCAGGTAAGGGGCGGCGCCTGACACCCCACCTTTTATCCTGGATCCCTGAAACTGCTTCAGTGGTGGGAAAGTCAAAGAAAAGAGGAAGTGCGTCCGCTGGGAGTGGGTTCCAGTGAAACCAATCCTGCTGCAACCTCTCTTTCCACAGTGCCATGGAGAAGGGGAAATTTCACAAGTCTTCTAAGGACTCCTCGAAGCGCGGGCGGCAGGTTAGCGAGACAAGAAGCTGGGGAGGAGAACGCTGGGAACCTGGGGACAGCAGTGAGGGATGGGTGGGCAAGGTGAAGGCCGAGGCTGATGTGTACAACCCTCCCCGCAGACGCCAGTGCTGTATGCCATGCTGGACCACAGCAGAAGCACCAAAGCTGCCAGTGAGAAGAAGTCTAAAGGGCTGGGGGACTCTCGCAAGGATAAGAAATAGCGGTTAGCGGGCCGGGCGGGGGGTCGGGGGTCTGCGACGGAGTCTTCCAAAAGCTCTCAGGTGGTGGTCATCGAGATGGAGCTTCGAAAAGATGAGCAAAGCTCGGAGCTTCGGCCTGCAGTCAAGTCCCCCAGTAGAACCAGCCTCAAGAACGCGCTCAAGAACATGATGGGCCTGGACTCGGACAAGTGACCGTCGCATCCGGGCCTTGTCAGAGCAGGGGGACCTAGGCTTCTCTTTTCCCGGGTCTAGGTGCTTTCCTCTTGCTCCTCAGCCCTGCCCTGCCCTTACTTCCCAATGAGATGTAAAGTTTCATTTCAACCTTCCTTTCCAAGTTCTTGTATTCCTTCCTTACCTTTACCCCTCGGCTTTCCGGGAGCCTAGGGACTAACCCTATTCCTCGTCTGCCCCAAGGGCTGTGTGTTTGGTGCCTGTCCCTCAGGCACCGAGAAGAAAGGGACCTGGATAGCCTCTGCCCAACTCCTGGCCAGTTAGCCTCCCCTGCCCCACCGCAGCTGGTCCCCTGGCTCTTTCTTGCTCCTTTCCTTCTCTCCAGTGACCCAGCTCCACATTCTTGTCTCTGGGCTCAAATCCACATCATCCAGATCAGACCCTCCGTCGAGGTTTATTTAGGTTGTCGAGTATTTTTTATTTGTTCATCCATTTGTTGTTGTTGTTGTTCGTTTACCTGAGCCCATCCCCCATGACTGAGGACCAATGACGTCATGTGGCTTTTGCAGTTCCCCACACCCTACTGGAGAGCCAGCCAGCCCACACAGTGGAGCCCCTGATCCTCAGACCTCAGCTACATGATTGATACCCTCTGACCACACGGGAGCACAGTTCTGGGACTCAAGATTTGGGGAAGGGGAGAGAGAGAAATGGATCCTCACAGGTCAGGGGTGGAGTAGGGGCTTTAAGAAATATCCTTAAAAATAAACAACCAGACAGAAAACAGGAAAACCAAATGAGAATCGGAGGGAAAGGAAGAGGCTGCACTCCTAGGCACTGGGGATTATTAGGGTTTTTCTACATTCTGTACATTTCTTCTACCACCTCCAAATGTCCTTAAATGTTTAATAAACACTCACATTTCCAGACGCCGCTGCCTCTATCTTGCATTTTCTTTTCTTTTTCCTATTTTAAATTATTTGTTTGCTTGGAACTGGGAACTGGAACAGACAGTTGTGAGCTGTCATGTGGATGCTGGGAATTGAACCCCTGACCTCTGGAAGAGCAGTCAGTGCTCTTAAATCCCGAGCCATCTCTCCAGCCTCTATCTTGCATTTTCTAAACGTCATAAGAATCCCAACCTCTTCTCCCAGCCCTCGTTAGCTGGTTTTGATTTTATGTGATTGGCCTGTGTATAATAGGCTTCTAGACACATTTATGTATTAAAAACTATCCAGTGACCTTGTACTAAGTCCTAATCTGTAAGGCTTTGCTTTTAAATGGGTGGAAACACAATAGCTTTCTTTCCCAAGACCTGAGTTCTAAAACATGTCAGCCACTCACTAACTGTGCTCTCCAGGATGGTAACTTACCTTTGGTAAGCGTTTTTAGCACTTTATAAACACACAGAACCATTCTGTCCACCCTGTGAAAGTCCCAGAGACACTTAGAACGTTCATAAGCTATAAGCTTAGTTGTACATATTGTAACATATGACTAAGGTATTAGGGATCAGGTCCTTAAAATGTCTCTAGTCTTAGAGTGAGTACATTTTGGAAAGGTAGAAATCCGTCAAAGCCCCCACAAGGAGGTTCATAGCCATCTGTAACATCTGTTCCAGGGGATCTGACGCCCTCTTCTGGCCTCTGTGAATAACAGGCACTCATGTGGTACACAGACATATATGCAGGGGAAATATGCATACAAATAATAAAATAAAATGAAAAAAAAATAAAGGAGTGTGCTTTATAAACTAGCACAAATCTTATTCACCTTTATAAATATACGTAAAACTTTATGCTAAGCATGTCAGTACATACATAATCCCAGCACTTAAAAGGTACAGTCAGGAGAATCAGAAGTTCAAGACCGGTTCTAACTAAACAGCAAATTAAAGTTTAAGGCCAGACTGGGCTACAAGAGACCCTATCTCAAAAACAATAGCAAATTTGTTATCTTTGTTCTATATTCTAGATACACTATTAATAACTGGCTAGCTAGTTTGGTGATTTATCAATTTATATATATACATATATATGTTTATCACTAATATCCCAGAATCCTTAGATGATTCCAGGAAAACTGTTTGCAACAACTTCCCGTGGGGGCCCCCCACTGGTTACAAAAGAAAGAAAACAACTACACATCATTCTCCCTGTTAAATCAAAGACATGGGGGCTGGAGAGATGGCTCAGCAGTTAAGAGCACCCTCTGCTCTTCCAGAGGACCCGGGTTCGATTCCCAGCACCCACATGGCAGCTAACAACTGTCTGTAGTTCCAGTTCCAGGCAAACACCAAGGCAAATAAATAAATAAAGTTTAAAAAAAAAAAAAAGAACAGTCACAAAAATTTAAAAAAAAAAAATCAAAGACATGATTGACATTGACTTTGTCAAATTCAAGAGTGGAGTGTGTCTATTCACTTGAGGATATAGTTATATATTTTAAATTTTTATTATTAATTTTAAAACTGTATGTATATATTCACACACAGGTGAGTGCTACCTCTGGAGAAGTCCAGAAGGGAGCATTAGAATCCCTGGTGCTGGAATTATAAACCGTTTGTGAGTTGAAGGATGTGAAGGTAGTGACTTGAACCTGGGTTCTCTGCAAGAGAACACAGCCTAACTATGGGGCCATTGCTCCAGCTGTCCAAAAGGGTTCTTAATCAAAGACATCGGCACAATGTCCAAAGGAAAATCAAAATTTTATTTCACACTATATGAAAGAATAAAATGTAGATGTAAGAAAAATGTGATGGTACATTACTGTAATTCTTACATTCAGAAGACCAGAAGGTAAAAAGATTGCTAGGAGTTCAAGGCTAGCTAGGGCTACAGAAGACCTTGTTTCACAAATAAAACAGAATTAAGTCCCAAGTAATCAGCACTAAAGAAATACACACATGAGTAGCACTGAATGGACTGTGTTTATACATCATACACACACACACACACACACACACACACACAATAACTAAAGAAGAGGTCATGAATTTGAGAAGGAGTGGAGGAGACAATTATTAAAGGGAAATATTTGCTTAAAGTTTGGAAGGTTGGCAGGTGCCTGCAGTCTTACCACTCTTGGGAGAATGAGGCAGAGAACTGCCTTGAATTCAAGGGCCAGTCTGGGAGCAGAGAGGTGGTGGTGGGAAGGGCAGGATGTTTGTTTAAACTCTCCACAAGGGTAAGGCTTTTAAACAACCCAGGAAATCTAAAAATCACACAGGAAATACTTCAAAATTTGTATCTCTTTATTTATTTGTTTATAAATATTATAAACAAAATCCAAAAGATAACTGGCAATGATAGAGAAAATATAATGCATCTTAATAGCTTCCATATTTCCACCTCTATCTATAACCTCATTTGTCTGCTTCCCTGTATAATGAAGCCATGTGAATGTCTAGTCTGATGTATCATTTGCAATATGTTCCATTCTCTCCCTTCAGTCTACTCCTGTCTCCCTTCTTTTCTCCATCTCCACCAACCCACTAAAATTGGGATCCTCAAAGGGCATTAATAATGTGAGGTGTTTTATTTTATATTTAATAAAATCATTCTGGAATATCAGAGAACAGATCCACCCACAGTCCAGCCAGGAGGGTCAGAGAGTGGTAAATCACACCTTTAATCCCAGCAGGGAAAGACCAAGTGGTGATTTACTCTTTTAATCCCATAACTCCAGAGACAGAGATCTTTCTGTGTTTCTGCGAATTCAAGGCTTAACTACCAAACAGAAGTAGATCACACCTTTAATCTTAACTCTAGAATATGTTGCAGAGTTGAACCCAGAGTTGAAACAATTGGGTGAAGAAGATACTTAAGAAGATGTAGGCAGAGGGTGCAGAATTCTGTAGAAGTGACAATGAGCCAGGCTGAGAACTCTTGAAGATAGCTTTTGCCCTGAGAAGTTGACTGGGTGAAATTTGACTGTGGTCTATTTCCTCTCTCTGATATCCCAGGTTTTCCCCAATATCTGGCTCTGAGTTTTCATTAAATACAAACTAGAATTTATGTTACAATAATGTCCATGCTAAATATGCTTCTAGCATAGCATAGCATTGTGCGTGTGTATGTGTGTCGTGTATTATTGGTGGTTGAACCTAGGGCCCTTATGCACTTGAGCCAAGTGTTCTACCACTAAGCTACACCACTAGCCCCCTATTGTCAAATTCAGTGGTCACTTTTGAGACTTTGGCATCTCTCAGCAGTGTTCAGTATCATCAACCTCTTTTTGGTAATAGTGGTAATAGTAACCTCTTGGCTTCCTTAATATATATTATTCTGCCTTTGTTTTTTATCTATTTGATAAAAATGCATAAATTAACTTTATATCAGAGATTGCAATATTCTCCTTTGTTTATTCCACATATTGTGTGTTTATTCACATTAATGCTAAAATTTCTACACGGCTACAGTCAATTAAAGATGAATATTCTTTTCTCCTTAACTTGATATTTTTGAAATTTTTCTTTTAGATTTATTTACTTTATGTGTATGAGGTTTTTTCTACATGTATGTATATGTACCACATGCATGTCTACTGCCCTAGGAGTTCAAAAGTAGACACTGGATTCCCTAAAACTCAATATAGGGATCAACAAGTGTTCTTAACTACTGAACCATCTATGTAGCACCCCCTCCTTTAGATGAAGCTTTGTTTGTTTGTTTGTTTGTTTGTTTAGGCTGATTTCAAAATTTTCAAGAGATCAAACTCAAGTCCTCAGTCTCAGAGGTGAGTGCCATAACTGCTGAACTATCTCCACGGGCCCACTAAGACTTCTATGGGTGTGGGATAGTTATTTTGCATTATCCATGGTCTTATTGTCTAGATTCCTCATTTCCCCTGTTATTCTGCCTGCAGACCAGAAAAGGGCACCAGATCTCATTCTAGATGGTTGTGAGCCACCATGTAGTAGCTGGGAATTGAACTCTGGACCTCTGGAAGGGCAACCAGTGCTCTTAACCTCTGAGCCATCTCCCCAGCCCTCCTCTGGACTCTTAACTACCAGTATTTTCTACTCTGTATAGCCACACAAATAATTATTTTTTAAAGTTAATTTTAATAATTTATTTATTTTCATTTTATGTGCATTGGTGTTTTCCCTACATGTATGTCTATGTGAGGGTGTCCCCTAGAACTGGATAGTGGTGAGCTGCCATGTGGTTGCTGGGAATTGAACTCAGGTCCTCTGGAAGAGCTCATAACTACTAAGCCATCTCTCCAGCCCCTAAAGTTAATTTTAAAAAGAAAACAAAACAAAACAACAAAAACCCCTTCCATAGATTCTTGACCCTTTCCCTAGAGGGAAGTCCATCCTCCTGTAAGGCCTTCTGTAGAGGTGTGGGTAAGGCTTCAGGCCCTCCCAAGAGTTAGAGAAAGAACTTGTTACCTGGTCAGCATCACACCTGACATGACCCCTCCCGTTGGTCCTTCCCTCTCGGCGGCGTATCAGCTCTTCTGAGCCCCATTTCCCTATCTACTTCACTTTCAACTGCTTTTAACTTCAGAGAGCCTTGTCATGCAACAGGGAAGGCATGTGGATGAGACTGAGGCCCAGCTAGACATCTGAGAATCAGGTAAAGCCAGGATGGGGTCCTCCTGACAAGGAAGAAAGAGGGTCTAGTACGTATGTGTCTGATACACAGAACCAAATAGGTATCCTGGGTCTCAGTTAGGGGAAGCCTGATCCACTCCCTGCCTTCTAAACTAGGCTGGTAGCATCCCTGGCTAACCAATCTTCAGTTATGCATGTGGTATAAAAAGCACAAATGAAAAAAACCCACAAATTTGGGAGTCAAACCACCTAAGTTCTATCCTTAGTTAAACTACTCATTTGCTTTGGGAGCTATTTAGTACCTTGGTGGCTCACTTTCTTCATTGGTAAAATGGAGGTCCCAGTAGCACTGTAAGAACTAAATAGTGGAGCGTGCCTTTACCCCAGCACCCAGGAGGCAGAGACAGGCAGATCTCTGTGAGTTTAAGGCCAGCTGGCTTACAAATCAAGTTTCAGGACAGGACAGCCAGGGCTGTTACACAGAGAAACTCTATCTTGAAAGGGGAAAAAAAAAAGAATTAAGTCATTAACTTACTTAATTCTTTTTTAAAATATTTTTATTTATTTATTAAGCTTACAGTATACAGAAGAGGGTACCAAATGTCATTATAGATGGTTGTAAGCCACCATGTGGTTGCTGGGAACTGAACTCAGGACCTCTTGAAGAACAGTCAGTGCTCTTAACCTCTGAGCCATGTCTCCAGCCCAACTTACTTAATTCTTATATGTGAAAGTGCCCAGAATGAGGACTAACCCACAGCGGCACTTTACAAGTGTTCCTATCTGTAGCATGAGACTGGGGGATCACCTCAGTCTATGGAATGAGAATCACAGAGGACCCCAACTATGAAGTCATCTAAGTGAACAGAGTTCAACCTAGCAAAGAGTATTCTCAGACACCTTGTCTTCTCATCTACTCACCCTTAGATACTGACACAGCATTCTCACTCGACAATGGAGAAACTGAGTTACAGAGACACAAACTTTTCCAAGACACATGAGCCATTGAACTAAGACTAGAACTCAGGACTAGACCTAGAATCGAGAGGACACTGAGGGACAGGATTTATCTATCCTCTGCCTCTCAGACTGGTGTCCAGGACTGTGAGTTTTTGGCTACTTTCATTGTTTGACTGCAAACATCTGGAAAAACCAGACAATTACATTTATGCCCAGACATTCAAACTATGTACCTAAAGGTTGGATTCCCATTTTGTGGACATTTTTATTATACACATCCTTTATCTTCTGTTCACATAGTCTCCATTATTTCCTGACATTTTACAGAAAGAACTTTTTACTAAAAAGTAATTTTTACTGCTTTGAGATAAAGCAGTACTGCTTGCCTGTGTAGAGTATTAGTTTAAGATGTGTTACATTCGTTTATGCTGTGGAATACTTGTTTAATGATGCAAAGATGTGCTGCATTCTTTTATGTTGCATTTAACTCTCTAAAGCTGTGTTACTTTGCCTGTCCAAAACATCTATTTGGTCTAATAAAGAGCTGACAGCCAATAGCGAGACTGGAGAGGGATAGGCAGGGCTGCCAGGCAGAGAGAACATCAAAAGAGAAGGGGGGGAGAGGGGGGAAGGAGGAGGGAAGGGTGCCTGAAGCCGGCCACACAGCCAGCACCGAGCAAGAAAGAAATAGAGTATATAGAATAGAGAGGTAAAAGCCCAGAAGTAAAAGGTAGACGGTATAATTTAGGAAAGGCTGGCTATAAATAAGCCAAGCTAAGGCCAGGTATTTATAAGTAAAAATAAGTCTCTGTGTTTATTTGGGAGCTGGGTGGTGGGCCCCCAAAGAGTAAAGAGGAAAAAAACTACACTTGTCGTCATAAGCCCTTACTTTCCTCATGTCTTTGAGAACACATACTCAATGCTGTCTGAATCTGGCTCCTTGACTGTTTTTCCTACGACCCTCAAATAAAGTTCCTTTGCTTTCACAGACTCAATGATTGAATACCAGTCATGATGATAAATGAGCCCTAAGGGAAGCTAGAATTCTAAGGGGGATATGAAGGCTGCCAGTGCTATCTAAGGAGGGAATGAGGATGCTCTTCTTGTGTGTCTGTGAACAGGCTGACTTTCTGCCTGTCTGTGGTTTGTGAGTTTCTTGCCTTTCTAGATCTGGAGTCAGACCTGCCGCTTGACCAGAAGGAAGAGCACCCATGATAACTAACAATATAAAAAGCAAAACTCCTCTTCACCCTCCAGCTCTCAGTTTCCAGAAGCACAGACAACAGTGCTACACTTAGACTGGTCATGAGAAGCAGGACAGCAGCAGCTAATTAGAGGGGGTCCAGTGAGGTCTCAAACACAGAGCATATGGCAAGGACAAGAAAGCTGCAAACAGGGATATCAGAAATCAGGTAAACTCAGAAACGAGAAGCTCAGAGCTGGGATGAAGGGCAGCCCCCAGAAGGATATGAGGCAGGGATCCCTGTAGGAAGCAGCTGTGGTAGCAACTAGCTCAACACTGGGGAAGATCCGTGCAACCCTATCTCGCAACACGGCCAGATCTCTGAATGCAGCTTGAAAGACTGTCCAGAGAAAATTCTTGTCTCTTTAACTGCTTGAATCACCCCACAGACTCCCCAGATCTTTATCTCTCCATGTCTGGGCTTTGGAAATGTAATGAAAAGTATATACTTAGCTTATAAGATCCCCAGGCCCCTTTCACTTCAGTCAGGACCGCAATCTCAGCTCTGTTACCCCTGCACAATCGAGCAAACATCAGAAGAGAAGTCAGTGATATGGATGTGATAACGTGACACAGTAAGAATTATGATGTCAAAAAGGCCCCAGAGAAAAAGCAAATCCACTTTCTAGCTGACAGAGCCTAACTCCCTGGAGTCCAACCCAGTGACTTGTAATTCTTTAGACAGTTAGGCACCAGCTGCTAACGGCTTCTGGGGCCTCACCCCAAGTGATGTGTCAAAGAAGACAAGTGTTGATCTAAGATGTACTACCTCAGGATTATGAGCTGCTCTCTGAATTCTATTCAAATAGGACCCTGCACAAATGGCCCAGGAGGCAAGGCTGAGTAACTTCTAACTGCTATCAAAGGATCCCATTGCATCACAGGTCTCTATTTCTCTCTGTTTCTGTGTGTGTGCGCGCATGTGAGCAAGCATGCCTCTCTCTCTCTCTCTCTCTCTCTCTCTCTCTCTCTCTCTCTCTCTCTCTCTCTCTCTGTGTGTGTGTGTGTGTGTGTGTGTGTGTGTTTATGCATATGCTTAAGAGTGCTCACAGAGGCCTAGAGAGGTTGTCAGATGCTCTGGAGTTGTAAGTTACAGACAGTTAGGAGCCAAGCTTGGATCCTCTCCTGGAGTAGCAAGTGTTCTTAATTGCAGAGCCATCTGTCCAGCCCCACCTACTGTACTTCTGTCTTGAGTGTCTATTCTTTATTAAATTTTGATATTAATCTAGTCTAGTCAATTCCTTTGCTCCCTAAACCTTAGACTAGTTCCTACTAAAAACATACATTTGGTCTTCACCGTCAAGTCTTGGCACAGAAATCCTAGAACCCTTGGCATTTTCTCAGTGATAAGGGTGAGGGGAGTATCTTTCAATATTACTAAGCCCTTTAACCCCTGCTTGAGACAAAGTCTCCCCATGTGGCTCAGATTGACCTCAAATTCACTGTGTAGCCTCAGGCTCATTTCCAAGTCAAAGCAATCCACGTGCCTCAGCCTTCTGAGTGCTGGGATTACAGGCTTGCACCACCTCAGCTGGCCCCAAAGCCCAGTCCAACCATGCCAGAGCTGATGTTCATTTTGACTCCAAGATAACTCCTGGAAGACAGGCGACTGCCTGAGAAGCCAACTTTGTGATTTGAGGATTAGAGCAGTTAACTTGACCCTTATCTCTAGGAAGGCAAGAGGGAGTGGAGACTGTTTTAACCACCAGCAGCAGGTGACTTAATCATGCTTATGTAATGATGATTCTATAAAAAACTAAAACTTTGGTTCAAAGTTCAGAGAGCTTTCGGATTGGTCTGTCAATGTACCAGGAACATGCCCAAAGGTGTTTATGCCCAAATGAGGTCCATTCACTGCATCCCTTGCTCTGTTTATTTCTTCCATAGCTATTCTTTAGGAGGCATGTAGGGGAGTTTTTCCTGCTTCTCACCTCCCACTATGTCACTGTCTAGCTCCAGCCACCTCTGAGCTCCAAATCCTCTTGCCTCAGATCCCCGAGTGCTGGGATTACAAGTGCCCACCACTACAGTGGGTTCTGAGCTGTACCTTTAGAATTAAGTGACAGTAATAAGTAAAGAACTTTCCCAGATTCTATGAGTCATTCTAGCACATTAGCACGCAGACAAGGTGCTCTGGCAGCTGGTTTGCTGAAAGTGCAAGTCCCAAGTGGCATTAATTCTGGATACCTGGTGTCATAACTATAGGATAAGATGCCCTGAGAGTTGGAGAACTGCTTTATGTGAGAGGAACACACACATTAGTTGTCAGAAGTAATGTGCATGAAAGTGGGTTTTTTCCTATTAAACTTTTTTTTAGGGTGTGGATGTTGAGACAAGGTCCCATATAGCCCAGGATGTCATCAAACTAAGTATGTTGCAAAGGATGACTTTGAACTCCTGATCTTCCTGCCCCCACCTCCCAAGTGCTGAGATTACTGGTGTACCCAACCATGCTCCCAGTCCTTTTTTTCCTCTTCTGTTTCTCTTTTCTGCTAATCCCTTTGAAACAGCCTCTCCCTAGGACAGAGATATCCACTTTTTGTTTCATGAGATAAAACACTCTTTAAAAAAAAATGTTCTCTGTGTGATTAGCATTCAAGGATCATTGGCAGAGTTTCAGGGCCCAAAGGAGAGCCCATCAAAAGTTCTGGACCTCAAGAGAGAGTTCTAGGCAGGCCGAGAGAAGCCACTCAGCTCAAGCCATGAGGAATAGCAGGTGGAAGAGAACCAGCCCTTGGAGCATTTATTGAGAATCACAATTGACTTGCCTAAAGATGCCCAAGTCTCTCTTTTTGGTTAGAACTTTCTTTCCCAAATCAATGCTATGAGGCGTTTTTATTATGAGTGTATATGAACAGTTTGGGGCTGCATCAATAGGCTCCACATTTGCAAAATGATTCAGCAGACACCCTCCAAGCAGGAAACAGGTCCAGGTCCACAGGAAACAAGTTGATGACAGAGAAATCCCCATTGCCTCGCACTAGCCAGCTCCCACATAGCCAGCCCTGGGAGGCTCCTTCCTGGCCTCCATGTCATAGGTGCAGACCAAGGTAGAGAGCCAGTCAATTCTCATCTCATTCATGGACTAAAGGGCAGAGAGTAAATAATCTTTAAATAGATTTTCAATGGTTTGTTGTTATTAATTATGTGTGTGTGTGTGTGTGTGCGCGCGCACACACACACACACACACACACACATGTATATTTGAGTGGCCATTGAAGCTAGAAGAGAGTATTGGATCCCTGGGAGCTGGAGTTTCACCTGACCTGGGTACTAGGAACTGAACGGGGTCCTTTGGAAGTGCAGCAAAGCACTTTTACAGCTGAGCCATCTCTCTAGCCCTTAGAGTACTTATTTTATCAGGCATACTGAACACATCCCAGGAATAGCAATCAGGTGGGGGTTTGGTAGTTGTTGTTTTGGTTTTGCCTGTGAGGCTGAAATGGAAGGCTACCATGATTACTATATTGCACTTGTATCAGATTCCAAACATAACAATGAAACTTCCTTCTTTCCCCTAGCAACCAGAAGTACTTTCTTTTGTAGAGGGCCCTCCTATGAATTACTATTCAATTCTATTAATATTCCATAGTCATGGGCTCAGTAGGCATGACTATACTCTGGAATATAGGCTGACTTCCAGAGACACTATCGCTTCTTTCTTACTCATGGCTGCTGCATGGTTTTGATTTTTATATTCTTGGACCAAAAAATAGGAGAGAGTTATATGGGAGAATATCACTTTAACTATGTAAAGGTGTATATATTTGTTGATGTTGTGTTTGTTTTAACTGTGTAAAGGTCTCTTACTTTTGTTTCTGCTGCATCTGTTTAATGATGTAAAGATGTGTTGCATTTGTTTTGCCTTGCCTGCCTACAGCACCTGACTGGTCTAATGAAGAGCTGCGCCATCAATAGCTAGACAGTAGAGCAATAGGCGGAGGTGGTGGGCAGAGAGAATAAGGAGGAGGAGGGATGTAGGCCCTAGAGAGAATAGAATGAGGGAGAAAGAAAGGGAGATGCTCAGGTCCAGCCAGCAGCCACCGGACAGACAGACACAGAAGCAGAAAAAAAAAAAAAAAAAAGGACATAGAGAATGAAAGAAAGGTAAAACACTCTAAGGCAAAACATAAACAATGGGACACAGTTTAAAGTAAGGTATAAGAGCTAGTGGGACAAGCATAAGGTAAGGCCGAGCATTTATAGCTGATATCAAGTCTTCATGTCATGATTTGGGAGCTGATTGGTGGCCCAAAAGAAAGCCTGATACAGAGTTAGACATGGTGATACACTCTTCCAACTTCAGCACTCAAAAGAGGATCTTGAGTTTCAGGATAGTGCCAGCCTCATAACACACTGACTCAAAAAAAAGTGAGAAAGAAAGAAACCATAGAGATGTGCAGTAGAACAATAAAATTCACAGAGGCTAGAAATAGAAAATGGGACTTGTTTAAGATAAAATTTGGAGGCTAGAGGATGGTGGTCTTCTTGCAGAGAAACCAAGTTCAGCTCCCAGCATCCACGTGGCAGCTTATAACCATCTGAGACTCTAGTTCCAGGGAAATTCAATGTTGTCTTCTGGACTCTGTGGACACTAGGCATGCGCATAGTGCTCGTGTACACATGCAGGAAAACATTTGTTATACATTAAAAAACAAACGAAGAAACCTCAAGACTGGAGTGATGGCTTAGCTATTAAAGTCACTGGTTGTTCTTCCGGAGAACCTGAGTTTGGTTTCCAGCACCTACCTACATGGTGGCTGACAATCAGGGATGTGATGTCCTCTTCTGACCTCATGGGCACACACATGGTACACAGACATATATGCAAGCAAAACACTGTTATACATAAAATAACTAACTCAAAACCCTGACTCATAATATACATAAAATAAATAAAATAATACATAAAATAAAAATAAATAACAAAAATAGCAAAAAAATACGCTTTACAAAGTTCATGAAAACAAAAACCATTAGCTGGGCATAGTGGTACAAGGCTGTAATCCCAGTACTTGGGTAGCTAAAGCAGTGGAATTGTGAGTTCAAAGACACCCTGGGCTACAAAGCAAGTGCTAGGTTGTTTTGTTATGTGTCCTTGAGACGGAGTTTCTCTGTGTAGCCCTGGCTTTTCTGGAGCTCTCTCAGTAGAGCAGGCAGGCTTTAAAACTCAAGAGATCGGCCTGTCTTTGGGGGATTGAAGACATGCTCACCACTCCTGGTTAGTGAGGTGAAACTTTCAGTCACCACTCCGCACAAAAAAAAGTAAGAAATGTGGCAAGTATAGATAATTTTTTGCTGGATCTTCAGACATCTGAATGTGTAGACGCTATTTATGAGTAATGTTAGCTCATTTGAAAATCATTCTTTTTATTTGATTTCTGCTTAAAACTCTCAGTATAAGAGTGGTATTAGTGTCCAGAGTCATTGTCTTCATCTCTTAATTGTATAAACTCGAGGAGGGGAGGGGAGGATCTGGGAGGAGGACCAAGTAGGAGGGAAATCTAGACTAGGTCATTTGGGGATAAGAAGCAGGAAGAATAGGTTTGTTTTCAGGGATCTGCACCAAGTGTGCCCGGCCATCGCTGGCGCTGGCAAGAGATCAGGAAGACATCATCCCTGCAGGTGCACCCTGGGGGTGGTGACAGCAGCAGAGTGACTCAGTGTGGGCGTTGCATCAAGGTGAGGCCAAGGTCAGGAGAAGGAAGGCAGGATTAGCTTCATCTGAAATGTACTCAGACTGAGTAAATTTCCTGTGCCATCATATAATCCATGCAGTTTCTCTGCCACCCTCCCTGGGCCAGTTAGACTTACATTCATGTTTAACCCAAACAGACATACCCAAGAAAAAAGCGGTTCAATGGCCCCATTTGAGGACTTTTTATTGTCATTATTATTATTAAACATGCTAAAATCACATACATACAGTGGCTATTGTTGCCCTGACTCCACAGTGGGTAGCTGAGAACTCTAGGGGTGTCACTTGGCTCATGTGGCTCTGGGGATGACTAGAGATGGGGTGGATTAAGAGGTAGGCATTTAGCAAAGGTCTGAGAGCCCCTCCCTTAGTATTTATTTAACAATAACTTGTAGCTTCGGGCATCTTGCCTTCTCTACTTTTCTTTCCTTCTTAAATGTTTCCTAGCTTTCACCTCCTGCCCTATGGCCTCTGGTTCCTCTGATGTCAGAAATAACAATAAAGGAGGATTTTATTTGCCTCTATGTGCTTTCTTTCTTTGGAAGGAATCTACTCAGCATGCACTAATGTGTTAAGCTGCTTGATCGGGGAGGGGGGGGCAGGTTTTTTGTTTGTTTTTCAGACAGGTCTCTCTCTCTATGTAGCCCTGGCTGGCCTTGAACATAAAGAGATCCACCTGCCTCTACCGTCCAAGTTCTGGGACTAAAGGCATGCATCACCACACTCTGCAAGCTCCTTGATTTATATCTGCCCAGGGGAAAGGGCAGCTGCATTGTGACTGAGTCATGGGAGATGAAAGGGGTGGTGTAGAAGGACCAGAAAGTGGTACCTGAAGTGTGGATGCTGCAACTGGCAGAATTCATATGCCCCACTCTCAGGCACTGCACTCTGAAGACTTTCCCATCCTGCCCTTAGCATTAGGGATAGGAGATGCTCAAACAGCAAAACCTTTTGTTCTCTGCAAGGGACTGATCCACGCTTAGCCTAGTAACTACCAACTCAAGTCTCCCCGTGTCCTTGTGTCTGTCTCTACTGCAGTGATGGCTGAAGAGAGCCTGGAGGAAGAAGATATAAAGGTTAAGCCTGCCTCTAGGAGGGGCGAGAGGGGTGACAGGACAGACACAGGAGAGTCAGAGCTGCAGGGGAGAGAGGAAGGAAGGCTGGCCCTGGCCGTTCAGGAACTAGAATCCTTTTTCCTTTTCTGGAATCGCCGGAACTTGCCCTGAATTGCAAGGGCAGCCTTCTCTGTCTCTGGAGCCGTCAGGTCAATGTCAATCTCCTCCTCCTCCTCCTCAGCCTTCTTGATGCTGCCAGCCTTCCCTGGAGACAGTGGGAGACACACTGATGAGTCAGCCCCATTGAGTCCAGCCCTGTCCTCCAAACCTCAAATACAGCACTTAGAGTCCATGCTGAGCTAGACTTGTGAGGTCCCCCAGTCTTCTCAAGCATTATAAGTGACTGATGATTCTAAAAGTTAGGGTGATAGCCTTACAATTAGCATTGTTATCCTTAGGTCAAATAACAAATGTCTTCTATCATCACTTATTCTTCAATCCTGTAGTTCAAATCCTGAAGCACACTTTCTTCCGTCAATTTCTAACAGAGAACAGTGTCTTGGATTATCTGATAAGTTTCTTCTTATTACTCAAAATATTTTGTGAGGCTGGAGAAATGGCTCAGGGGTTAAGAATACTTAATTCTGTTGCTGGCAGGAGACCTGTTACAGTCCCAGCGTATGCATCAGGCAGCTCACAACCACCTATAACTCCAGTTCCTGTGGCCTCTTTGGGCACCTTCATATAATGTGATGTACATAAAATCATACAGGCACACACACAGACACAGAAATGTTATAAATAAAAAATCTTTTTAAAAATACATTACTTTTTTAAAAATTTCGAATCTGTATGTGCTCCATGTGTGGAGGTCAGAGTAAAACCTGTAAGTACCACTTCCTGTCTTCCATCTTGAGTGTCCTGGACTCCGGAACTGAGGTCATCAGGCTTGGCAAATACACACCTTTTTCCCATTGAGCCATCTCACTGGCCCCTTACCAGTCTTTCCCAACCATTCAAGACATTACTTGATAAAAACAAGAGGGAATGCTAATACAATTACGACTTAGGAAAAACTGGCTAGAGCCTAGAGCTATAGCAATTTCTTTTTTTCATTGCCCACATCTCTATCCCTATGACATCTGGCATTAGGAGTCTCTAGGTTCACAGTTCTGTTAACAGCCTCGTCCAGCCCCTTACCTTTTTCCTCAGGGTCAGATGCCTGGTTGGTTGCTGGGGATGTTTTTGTGTTAAGCTGGAAGAAAAGAATAACAATGTGAGATATGCATGTAGGTTTGAGAGTATCACTGCCTAAGATATTTTACACACATTCAAGCTTTCCATGACCAAGCATATTTCCCAAATCTTTCAAAGAAGAAGGTCTTGAGATCAGATAAAAAAAAAATCACCAATATTCATTCAATAAGCCCAGCATGACAGAGAATGCTTGTAATTCCAACATTCGTGAGACTGAGGCAGGATGCTTGTCATGAATTCCAGACCAATTTGGGCTACATAACAAGCTACTTAATGAAAACAGTTTTCAAAAAGAATTAAATCAATGGATACTTATTGATGTCAGAGAAATTGTAGAGGACAAAACAGATAAGGTAACCAGCCCTACCTTTACAGTGCTCATTCAAGGGGCACTTAGACAAACGAGGTGACTGTAAGATGATAAAAAGCACCAAAGAAAGAGCAAGGTAGGAAATAGGTAAGTGCTAGATAGGAACAGAGGAACAGGCCTTTACATACTGGTCAGGAGAAGCCTATCTAGTCGGCTGTATAGTTATCACCATCATCATCATCAAGTACTTTGGATTGAACCTGGGGCCTCATGCATGCTAGACAAATGTTTTAACACTGAACTGTATCCCCAACCCTAGAAAAGTCTCTCAGAAAGGAGGCATTTGAGCAAGGAAGCTGTAGGAGGTAAGGTGGTGAAGACTGTGGATGTCCATGGCAGGACCCTGGCGTGGAAGTATGACTAGCTTCTTTGAACACGGGGGTCCAGGCATAGCTGAAGTGGAAGAGAGGAAGAAGGGGGGGGGAGGGACCTAGCTATGGATGGGAGCCAATTCTGTAGGGCCTTGGGGAGACTCAGCAAGGGAATTCTTTCACTAGAAGTAAAAGCCATTGGAGAACTCTGGTTTGCACAAAAGGCGTATGAAAGAGGAAGCAAGAAGCCTAGGGTAGGGGTGGGGTGGGGGATTACTGCAACGAACCAAGCCAGAGAAGGCAATCAGAACAGTAGAGGGCAGAGTGCAAGTGGGAAAGTTATGAGCATTATCTTTAAACTATGACCAAGGTGATTTTAATTAGATACGTGGTATTGTGATAAAGAGGAAGTCAAGACTGGCTCTTGAGGAGGAGAAATGGCCTAACAGATGGAAAAATGGGTGTTCACTTTTCCTGCTACAGACAAAACAAATAATGGTGTGGGTTTTAGGGAGAGGATCAGGAAGTCTCTAATGTTTTGTTTTTAAAACAAGTTTGGGATATCTATTAATTATCCAAGAGGAGATGTGTCTTATCCTTTGATCACTAGCTTGTGTGACATGGGTCACTATGCAGACAGGGTAGCTCTCCTGCCTCAGCCCTTCACCTCCTGAGTGCGAATATGACAGCAGGTGTCTGACATGATGCCGGTCTCTCTAGCATGTTTTTTGCTGGTTTTGATAGTAAGGGGTTATTTTAGCTTACAATTTAAGAAAGGCTATAGCCCATCATGGAGACATGGCTGTGAGGAGGCTGGTTATGTTGCATCCACTCTATTAAGTTTTAAAGGGATTGTTCTATTTGACAGAGATGACGCTATGGAAGAGAAAGGGGAAATAAGAGACTCTTCCATCAGTGTAAGCAGAAGGGTGGCCATTTAGAGTAGGTTCATAGTGACAAGGTGATAGAGAATACTAGACTCAAAGAAATTGCATGGTAACAGGCTAGACTGGCAGGTGCAATTTTGAGTGCTCTGTTAAAGAGCCTTCAATGTAAAGACAACAGAGCTGGACAATAGGAAGGTGTTTGTTGAAGTAGGAGGTTTGAATGCTGATGGGAATGATTTAGTAGAGAAGGGAAGAAATGAGATGAGAGAGAGAAAAGATAATTACCAGAGTGGTATCTCAAATGAGAAAAACCAAACAAACAAACAAATACAGTGCATAAGTGAAAGGGCTGTTGTAGACAGAGAATTACCTTGGCCTTTACGAATAGGAATGAAAGCATGGAATGGGTGCAAACTGGTGGCAGATGTGGTGGGAATGTACAGATGATCTCTACTGAGTATTTCTATTTTCTCAATGAAAGAAGGGCAGTTTTTGTTGGAGAGTTAAGAGCAAGATGTTGTGGACTATTACTTTAACTAGGCAAAGATGTGTTACATTTGTTTATGCTGCATTTGTTTAATTATGGAAAAATGTGTTGTATTTGTTTTACCTTGCCTGCCTAAGGAACCTGATTGGTCTAATGAAAAGCTGAATGACCAATAGCTAGGCAGGAGAGGGATAGGCGGGGCTGGTGAGCAGAGAAAATGAGGGAAAAGGAGTCTCTATCAGCAAACATTAGATGGCTTTAACCAGCCAGGCAGCCACCAGCCAAACAGACACAGCAGGACATACAGAACAAAAGAAAGATAAAAAGCCCCAAGGCAAAATGTAGATGAAGAGAAGCAGGTAAATTAAGTTATAAGAGCTAGTGAGATAAGCATAAGATAAGGCCGAGCATTTATAACTAATAATAAGTCTCCAGGTCATGATTTGGGGGCTGGTTGATGGCCCCAAGAAAGCCTGCTATAGCAAGAAATGTTAATAGTTTGAGGAAAGACAAGAATGAATAACATAATCACCTAAGAAAGTGCGTGATGGGTGTGATATAGCAGGATTACCAGAGAGTGAAAGAGCCCTCTTGAGGTTACTGGCTGTGGATTTAAAGTAGTCAACCAAGATACTGTCTCTGTCTTTCAGGTAAGTGTCTTAGCTGGGGTCTGTATTATTGTAATAAACACCATGAGCAAAAGCAACCTGGGAAGGGTTTATTTCAGCTTACAGTTTCACATCACAGTCCATCACTGAAGACGGGAGGGCAAGAACTCAAGGCACAAACCTGGAGGCAGGCACTGAGGCAGAGACCGTGGAAGAATGATCTTAGTCACCTGCCCAGGCTGCCTGCTTATAGTACCCTGGACCACCAGCCCACAAGTGGCACCACCCACAGTGATCCAGTCCCTCCTACATCAATCAAGAATATATAAAACAGGTTTGCCCACAGGACAATGTGATGGGGGTATTTTCTCTACTGAATCTCCCTCTTCCAAAATGACTGTAGCATGGCTCAGAGGTTAAGAGTTCTGGTTGTTCTTCCAGAAGTCCTGAGTTCAATTCCCAGCAACCATATGGTAGCTCACAACCATCTATAATGAGGTCTGTGCCCTCTTCTGGCCTGCAGACATACATACAGGCAGAACTCTGTACTCACAATCAATAAATAAACCTTAAAAAAATCAAAATGACTATATCTTGTTTCAAATTGACATAAAACTAGCCAGCATAGTGAAGTAACTAAGTGATAATTACTGAGCACTTATCATTGTGTGTAAAATTTACCCCATTTAATTCTAAGATATCATCTTATTTTATAGGTGAAAATAAAAAAAAAAAAAAACAAGCCTTAGAACAATGTTCTGGATCTCAGCCAAGGCCATATCATACAAATAGAATGGCCAGCCTGGTTTTAGAACACAGGAAGATTGACTCCTCAATCCACAGACCCAGGATTTTCACATGCTGACACAGTATGCTAATGTCTTTATAATGACTGAATTATTGAGGACACATAGATGTGCTCTGAACTATACTTTCCACTCTCGTTAACTATTCTAATAAAAAGTTAGGAGAATCTGGGTGTGGAAACACAGGCTCTAATCCCAGCAGTTGGGAGATTAAGGCTGAAGGATCAGGAGTTCAAGATAACCTTCAAAATACAGGAAGTAGTAGGCCAGCCTGGGCTACATAAGATCTCCTCTGGACAAAAACCAAGGAACTGGGCATGGTGGTGGCCCATAACTTTAATCTCAGCACACGGGAGACGGAGGCAGGCACTAGGATTTTGAGGTCAGTGTGATCTTACAAAGCAAGTTTCAGCACAGCCTGGACTACACAGGGAAACCCTGTCTTGATTAAAAAAGAAGAAGGAGGAGGAGGATGAGAAGAAGAAGAAGAAGAAGAAGAAGAAGAAGAAGAAGAAGAAGAAGAAGAAGAAGAAGAGGGCAATTTTCATTTTCTTTTGACAAGCTCATGCCTTTGTGGGTGGGTTTTAATTTCTTCACAAACATTTTTTTCTATTAACCTGAGTGTTCAAAATCTATATTAAAACTTTTAAATTGAATTTTATTTATTATTGTAAGTGTGTGTTCATACTGTGGAAGTGTGATTGGGTGAATGTGTGCCATGGTGCACTGTGGAGGTCAGAGGAATACTTTCAGCAGTCTGCTTGCCCCTTCTGCCGTGAGTTCCAAAGCTAGACCTCAAGTTGTCAGGCTTATGGGTCATGTGCTTTCACCTCTTGAGCCATTATTGGCTATACAACACTTTTAAATTAACTCCAACTCTGCTTCTAAACAACAAGAAAAAAACCCAACAAAAAATGAGAACGTAAAGTTAAAAAATATTAACATAAAAATAGTGATGTATGGACTGGAAAGATAGCTTGATTAGTACAGGGTTAGCTTGCATGCATGAAGACCTGAGTTCAATATCAAAGCAAAACAAACAAAAGTAGGTCATAAACCGGTACTGTCTGGGTGAGAGGTTAGCTAAGTAATAGAACGTGTACTTGGCAAGCTCAAGGCTCTGCTTTCTATTCTGAGAACCAAACAAACAATAACAATAAACTGATTGGACAACTTGGATAAGAATGGCCCCCATAGACTCCTGTATCTGAATGCTTAGGGAGTGGCATTAGAAGGTGTGGCCTAGTTGGAGGAAACATGTCACTGGGGCTGGGGGTTTCAGATGCTCAAGCCAGGCTCAGTGTCACTCTCTCCCTCCTGCCTAAGGTTCAGGATGTAGAACTCTCAGGTCCTTCTCCAGCACCATGTCTGCCTGCAGGCTCCCTTGCTTTCCTCCATGATGATGATGGACTAAGCCTGTGAGCTGTAAGCAGTTCCAATTAATTGTCCTTTATAAGAGTTGCATGATCATGTTGTCTCTTCACAGCAATATAAACCCTAACTGAGACACTGATAGAGTCCAGTATTTTTTAAAGATAGTGTGTGTTTACCTATCATACACCTTATTTTAATCTGAGGCTGGGCCTGGGGAGACAGTTTAGTCCAAAAAGTGCTTATTGTGTAAGCTTGAGAACTTAAATCCAATCCCCAGAAAACATATAAAGAAACAAGACAATCCCAGCACAGAAAGAGACAGAAGTAGGTAGATCCCTGGGCTTGTTCATCTGCCAGCCTCGGCTACTGGTGCCTTTCAAGCCAGTGAGAGACCCTAACTCAAAAAACAAAGTATACAGAACCTGAGAAACAATACTCAAAGTTAGCCTGGAGCCTTCATACATGTGAACACCTATACACATGGGTATACACACGTCCAGTCTACTGAAATATACATACACATAGTGAATTAAAAACAATTCAATCTGAGGCTGGATATGTGGACACAAACGTATAATACCAACACCTGGGAGGGCAATGAGTGAGGATTACAAACTCCAAGGCGGCCTGAGCTACAGAGATGAGAGCAGGGTGGGACTGGGTGGGACCGGAAACACACCAAGCTGGGTCTTTAGTCCCAGCACTTGGAGGCAGAAGCAGGAGGACGTTTCTGAGTTTGAGGTCAGTCTGGTCTACAAAGTGAGTTCCAGGACAGCCAGAGAGGGCTATTACACAGAGAAACCCTGTCTCAAAGAAAAAAGGAAGGAAGAAATGAAGGAAGGAAGGATTATTTTTGAAACTCTAGGATAACTGACCCAGTCATTATTTTTCTTCTCTTTGATCTTTTTAGGTTAATTAATTTTCACTTTATTTTTTGCACATGATCAGTATAGTAATAGTCTAGTGGGTAATACCTTTCACTATGCCATATTGTCTTCACAAGAAGTTTGTTCACACTGAAAACACATAGCACGGATCATGTGCACTGAGAGATTTGCTAGCCAATTGTCCAGACATGAGAGTCGTGGATAAAGAGGCAAGTTCAATAGTTCCAATGATTTCTAACTTCAAATCTTACTTTCTCTATTGGGTAGCAAATCTCTAATTATTATTCTGATTTTAACCATTATCGCTGTCTTACTTCAAGTTCATTGCCTTAACTCATTAAATTTTCCCCTTCATCCTAACTCTTCTCTTTTAAAAATAAAAAAGAGCCTCGTGCTAACCCCTCCCCCGGGGTGGGGGACAGTTATGGTGATTTAAATGAGAAATGTTCCCTATAGTGTTGGGTATTTGAACACTGAGCCCCTGTATGTGTTGACTAGTTTTATGTCAACTTAACACAAGGTAGAATCCTTTTAGAAGACAGAACCTCAATTGAGAAAATGTCTCCATCAGATTAGCTGAGCAAGTCTGTGGTGTATTTGGTGATGTTTGAGGATCCAGCTCCCAGTGAGCAGTACCATCCCTGGGCTGGTGGTCTGGGTACTATACGAAGACAAGCCGAACAAGTTATGAGGAAGAAGTCAGTAAACACTATTCTTCCATGGCCTCTGTCTCAGTTCCTGCTTCCAGGTTCCTGCCATGACTTCTCTGAATGATGGATTACAAGCTGTCAGGTGAAATAAACCCTTTCCCCCTGAAGTTACTTTGGGTTATGGTGCTTGTAGGTGGTTTGAAAGAAAATGGCCCCAAAGGGAGTGGCACTATTAAGAGGTGTGACATTGTTGGAGTGGGTGTGGCCTTGTTGGAGGAACTATGTCACTGTGGAGGTGGGCTCAAATATGCTGAAGCCATGCTCAGTAAGATAGTTTACTTCCTGTTGCCTTTACCTGCATGCTTCGCACTCTCAGCTGCCATGAACCTGCCATGATGATAATGGACTAAACTTCTGACCTGTAAGAGAGCCACCTCAATTAAATGCTTTTCTTTATAAGAGTGCCATGACCATGATGTCTCTTCACAGCAATAGAAACCCTACCTAGGCAGTGCCTTATTAGACAGCAGTAGAAACCCTAACTATGGCACTGGATATGTTACATTTTTTATATGAGACTCTCACCAAGGCGAGTTACAAAGAAAAGCATATAATGGGGCTTTGGTTCCAGAGTATTAGAGTCCACAATGGCAGGGTGAAGCTATAGCAGCAGGAACAGCTGAAGACTATTGCTGCTGCTCAAACCAAGTCCCACCCAGGAAGCAGAGACACTAAGAATGGCTAGGTCTTTTGAAATCTCAAAGCCATCCCCAGTGACAAACCTCCTCCAAGCCACACTTTCTAGTCCTTTTCAGACGGTTCCACCAACTTGGAACCAAGTATCAAACATAAGAGCCTCTGAGGGCCACCCATTCAAACGGTCCCCAGATGGTGGCACTGTCTGGGGCGACTCAAGAAGTGTGATCTTGTTAGGGAAGTGTGTTGCTGGAGGCAGGCTGATTTTGAGAGTTTAAAGACTTAACACCATTTTCTAGTTTATTCTCTCTACTTTGTGATTTAAAATGGGAGTCCTCGGGGGCTGGAGAGATGGCTCAGGGGTTAAGAGCACCGTCTGCTCTTCCAGAGTACCCGGGTTCAATTCCCAGCACCCACATGGCAGCTAACACCTGTCTGTAGTTCCAGTTCCAGCCAAACACCAAGGCAAATAAATAAATAAGTTAAAAATAAAATGGGAGTCCTCAGCCTCTGCCCTCAGCGTTCAATCCCTAACACCTGTTGCCTCCAACCCACTATCACAGACTCTAACCCTCTGAAATCATATGAGCAAATAAACTGTCCTGTACGTTGCTTTAGTCAACCTGTTTTATCACAGCAATAGAAAAGTGGTGAACACAGGCTGTTTTCTTCTCCTGTCCGATGATTTTGAGACAAATTCTCTAATCAAAATACATGTCAGGGCTGAAGGACACCGACCACCATGTTTCTCTGTCATGCCAGCTTCCCTCTTTCCTGAGCCTGGCCTGGCCTTGGAATAGAGCAGTGGCTGTGATCTGGCTCCCCTGGGGTTCCCAGCTCCATTTGGGTTATATTTATGAAAGGTCAAAACTTAAGATCAAGAGTTTCCATAGGAGAGGCCAGAAAGGAGTACTGTAAGGTCCCCACTGCTCACAGCGGCCTATGCAAAACCCCTCACACCAGCCAGTGAAAAGTGCTAGAGACCTTATATGCCCCCTTCCTCCATTCTTGCTAGCCAGCTCTCAAAATAGCCACCGTGGGCACTGCATTTCTAGATTTAGCTGTTTGTGACTCGTTGGGGGTAGGGACAGTTGGAGTAGCCTCTAGATGGTACTCTGTTCCTCACTGGTCCCTACCCTCTGCTTCAATGCTCTGGGTTGTTTTCTAGAAAATCATCAATTTTAAAAGAATCAGGGTGGTCTGGTACATGTATGGGCAGGCTTCAGACTGTCCATATTTCAAGTTCATCTGGTGCTCTTTAAGAAAACTCCTTACAAACACTCATATCTCCAAAGGGGCAATGTCAGCTCAGGAGCTACAACAGATGTGCATTTCTCAGTCCCTTCGTTCTAGGCAGGTGTGGCTCACAAACCTCTCAGGTGTTCGCCTGCTTTCTGCTCAGAAATATCAATGGTCAAATGGTTCACAAAGCTTTTCTTCTCCTTACAGGATCCAACTAGGAGAGCTGACAGAAACCGAGGGCTTGGAAATGTTACCTTACTTTGTTATTTATTATCACACTGATAATACTACTAATCTGCTACTTTTATATGCACATTAAAAACACTAACAAGCTGAGATATTCTAATAGATCATAAAATAGATATTGTTATTCTTATTTTTTCAAACCAGGAACTAAGGTCAAGAGTGGTTAATTTTTTTAGCCTAAGGTCATAGAGTTAAGTCACAAGGTCAGAATTTAAAGCGAGAAAGGCAGTCTAACTTTAGAGTTCAGTCTAACTTTGGAGTTCAGGCTCTTTATTCTTTTTTTTTCCGAGACAGTTTCTCTGGTAACAGCTCTGCCTGCCCTAGAACTCACTCTGTAGACCAGGCTGGCCTTGAACTCACAGAGATCTGCGTGCCTCTGCCTCCTGAGTGCTGGAATTAGAGTGCACCTCTGCCCAAGTCCAGGCTCTTGCACATTATGACGCATGATTTCTAGTTTGACGACCAAAGTGTGCAAATTAAGTAGCTGAATTTGAAGTCTAGCTTCTCAGTCCGCCCCAAACACTTTCTTCGAATCTATACCACAGGGAACACTGGGGACTTGGAACACCGCCCCCCCCCCCCTCATTATGGTGCCTGCTTTCATGCTCTGTGAGGGAGGACTTTATCCCAGACAATGCATGCTCACCCAGGTTCCTATTCTGTTGGTTGATCTGACCATTCGTCTTGCTTCCCAATGCTTGTCCTGAGGGCCCCCTAATGCACCAAACTGACCTTCAGGGACTAGTCATATTCTTCACCTGCAGGGCCAGATCCTGGCCCTTCAGAGTCTGAGGATAACACATGGAAGGCCATCCCACTATTTTCCATAGCAAATGATTCCCTTGCCTACATTCAAAGCTCTTATTCCCGTTCTAGTGAGCTCGGCGCTCGGTTCAGTTCAGTGTCATTGCCCACACAGGACTAATTGTTTCACATTTCTCAGTACCAAACACTAATTAGCAACTGAGAAGCCCATCAACGCTGGCTTTCCCTAGAGAGCCCAGGTTTCTTTCCTTGCCTACCTCCCCTCCACTCTCTCCTCTGGGCCGGATGTATTCCAACAATGTTCCATTCCATCATCCTGGCAGTAGCTGCCCATTCCCCATGAGGATTCTTTTGTTTTCTCTACAGCTCAAAGTGTGGACCCTCCCCTGGGGGGGAGGGGCATAGAAAATGAAAGGCCTGCTGGGTTAAGGAACTTTTTTTCTTTAGGCTTTAAGATACTGGACCAACTTCGCTTTGTCTAGTATTTTCCTCCAATAAGTTATCTATCTGCCTTAGAGCTTCCAATTCCAGTACAGGAAAACATCATATACTTGCCCATCTCCACCTCCCAGAACTTTTATCAGCACTCAGATGAGGTCCAGTCCTATCTGAGCTCCCAAGCTCACCCCCTGTCTCTTTTCTAGGAATCAGGACAACTAGTTTCTTTTACTCTTAAACATAAACACTCCCTTGCTCTCTCTGCCTGCCCCCCTTGATGTAAATTTCTTTTCAGAGTACCATTAGAATGGAAAGAAGCAGGGTGGGCCTGGGACCAAGGTCTGAGGAACAATAGTATTGAAAGGATGAGGAGATCATTATAGTAAGAGAAATAAACCAGACTCAGAAAGACAAACAGCAGGTTTGCTCTCGTATGCAGACTCTAGACAGTTGGGGCAGGGGAGTGTCTTGGGCCCATGAGCAAGATGAATGTAGAAAGGGACCATGAAGGAGAGGAGATCTTAAGGAAGAGGAGAAGGTGATGAGATACATATGACATGAAAACAGAAGGGAGACTCTGGGGCAGGAAGAGGAGAAGGCTCATCTTTCCAACAAAGAGTAAGGAACAATTGAACACTCATTTGCAAAACCAAACAAAAGAAGCCCACCTCAAATTATATCTCCTTACCTCACAGAAATTAATTGAAAGGAGACACAAAACCTAAACTTTGAAGAAGCAGAGGCAGGAAGTCTGGTGTAAGTTTGAGATCATCTTGGTCTACCCAGCACTACAGGCATACCAGCATTACATAGCAATGCTGTCTCAAAGCTGAGGTGGTGGTGCACGCCTTTTATCCCAGCACTCAGGAAGCAGAGGTAGGTGGATCTCTGAGAGTTGGAGGCCAGCCTGGTCTACAGAGTGAGTTCCAGAACAGCCAGGACTACTCCATAGAGAAATCCTGCCTTGAAAAAAACAAAAAGAAAGAAAGGAATCCTGCCTCAATAAGACTGCAGCAGCTACAGTTAAGTGTAAATCTTTAGAATAAAGCAGAGGAGGTAAGTTTTTGAAACCTTGGGGGGAAAAAATTCTTAGACATACTAAAAGCAAAACTCACAGAAAAACACAATAAACTGAATTTTTCCTAAGAGAAGAAAGGGACAAGCTACGGGAAGAAAACAATTTACCAATCACATATCTGATAAAGAACTTGTATTTAGAAACTTCTTGTTGTTTGGTTTGGGGTTTGTGGTGGTAGTGAAACCTGGAGCTCAGGCTGACCTAGAATTCACTGTGTGGCTCTGGCTTATATCAAACGAACAGCAATCCTCCTTAACCTTTTAAGTGCTGGGATTACAGGCATGATTCACCATAGAATAGGCTTTAAAACACATTCTTAAAAAATATTTTATTAGATTTAGAGAGATGACTTGGTGTCAGGAGCACTTTTTTTCTACAACAATGGAAGAACCCACATGCTGGCTCCCAATCATCTGTGACTCCAGCTCTGGGGGAATCCAGTGCCTTCTTTGGGCTTCCTGAGGCAGCAGGCTAGTTCACAGTTCACTTAGTTATACACAGACTCTTATATACACATGAAAATAAACCTTAAAGGGGCTGGGGAGGCAGGAGAGACTGGTCAGTGGTTAAGAGTATTGGTGAAGCCAGATGTCATAGAGCATGCTTTTAATCCCAGCATTCAGGAGGCAGTAAGCATATCTCTGTGAGTTCAAGACCAGCCTGGTCTACATAGTGAGTTCTAGAACAGCCAAAGCTACATAACAGAGAGACCCTTCTTTAAGAAAAAAAAGAAAAAGAAAAAAAGAACACTGACTGACAATTCCTGGGACCTCCCACCTGAAAAAATTTAAAGACAAAAACCCCTAAAAATAATTGTGTCCAAGCAAGGTACAGCATGCCTATAATCTCAGTTCTGGGGAGGCTGAGTCAAGATCATGAGTTCAGAGCCAATATGGGCTATATAATGAAACCCTATCTAAAAAAAAAGAAAAGAAAAAAGAAAAAGAAAGAGAGAGAGAGAGAGAGAGAGAGAGAGAGAGAGAGAGAGAGAGAGAGGAAAACTCAGAAAGAAAAAAAAAATCCAAAAACAATGGTATGAGTCAGCACTGTCTTGGCAAAGTACCCAAAGACAGTCCATGTAGCAGCAGTTTAGATGCTCCTTCCCAGATGCCACTATTGGGGAACAGGTACCAAACTTGGTGTTATACAAGACCAACTCACCCTGCACCCTTCCCTTGCTTCTTTTCTTTCTTTGTCACGTTCCCCGTTAGTGGTGTTACCACAGCAACCATCATCACCAGAAGAGGAAGGCAGCCTTGCCCCCACTCCTTTTCCTAGAAGCAATTTAAAACCAGTTTTGGGGAAGAGTAAACTATTCAGCTTTCTCCATACTCTTCACACTCCAGGGCTCTTTAAAGAGGGCTCGCAGATGGTTAATAGCAGCAATAATCAGAAGCCAGGATCATTTCATTGTACCTGGGCCAACTGCATTTGCATGGCCCAACTTGGGTGCTATGCAGATTGAAAACACAATTCTAGGTCTGTTGCAATCGCGTAGAATTGATGAACAGCCATGGCACCCACAGTTCTGTCTCTGTAGACCAGGGCAGAGAAACCTAAAAAGAGCTTGAAGCCAAAAACTTCTAAATTATGAGCTATAGCAGAGCCCACCTTTTGTCTGTGTTGTGAATCTGAGGCTTCGCAAACTCCGCTTTCAGGAAGTAAAGGGGCACAAGCATATTTAAAAGGAGGCGCGAGTTCCTGGATATTTTTCCAGGTGGTGAAAGGAGATGTGCCTATGAACTCTGAAGTATTCTCCTCCAGTGTTAAATCAAAGTCACCCTAAGGGCCCTTATAGAAGCCTCTGGAATCCCGTGCCCCTGCACGACCCTGGACTGCTGTTTTTGGAGGCCGGTTGGAACCATTTCAATTCTTTCAGTGCAGCAACCAGCAGCAGAGCGGCAGTCCACCAACAGCCTCAGAAAGACTTGCTCAAGGTCACCCTCCAGATAAGAGAAAGAACTAAGAACCCTAACTCTAATTTCCTCATACGCACATTCCTCTCCTAACACCGAATACACAGGCCAGACGCCTGACATCTCAGATGCGTCTTACCACAAGACTAGACCCTAAACAGCCCCAGCCCCCTGGCTTGTCTCTCGCCCTTTAGCCACCCCACCCTGTTTCCTGGAATAGTCCCCTGGTTTGGCCCTTAGGCGCCCCACTGTTTCCTGGAATAGCAGTGCCCCCCACTAGAGTCAGGGGCAGAATTCCTTGCCCATGCCAACTCATGATGAAATGAGTCAACAGCCCCTGCCCAATCCTCCCAGCCCGGGCTGCCACAGTTTAATGACTGGTTATTTGTGGCATTCTGCACACAGTTTGGAGCTGTGCCTTTACCCCATACTGAGGAGCAGGGAATGGGGAGAGAGAGAAAAGCCGAAGCTTCAGTTATTACTATAATCTTTAATGTACATCCCACCCATGGTGTTAACGTTCTAAAATAAACGTATTAATCCCCCTACAGCCTACAAAGCAAACACTCAGCTGGAGGGCTTTGTGTGGGAGGGAGGCAGTGCTGAGCACAGAGAATGGTAAATGGCACCTCTTTCCCCAGGCTGGATGAGGGGGGGGGGGTGAGCGAGCTTGGGAACCAGGTGAGAAAGCCTTCAGGAGTCTCCCAGTGGGAGACTGAAATCAAGCTGCTGAAATGATAACATGACAACGGTAGTTCACCCATGTGGTAGCTCATCTCTGTAACTTCAGGAGTCAGGAGGCTAAACCAGGAAGATCTCTAAGTTTGAGGCTAGTCTGAGCCAATGAGCCCTAGGCCAACCTGAGCTACAAGCTCTAGGTCAACCTGGGCTACTAAGTTCATTGGCTTTTTTTTGTCTAAGTTTCAGGCTTTTCTGTTGTTTCGATGTTTTGAAGCAGGGTCTCATGTAGCTCAGGCTGGTTTTGAACTCTATATGCACTGGCCTGACCTCCGTGCTATCTCCTCTTGAGTACTAGGGTTATAGATACCCACCACCACACCTAGCCATGAACTCTAGGCCTCTAGGCATTTATTTAAAGGCTCTTTGAAGGAATGCAGATTTTGTCCAAAAAAGGAGGAGGGGCCTTTCATGTTTTACTTGTTTACCTTTCTCATTTGTTTTCTTACTCTCATACTCTCTCTCTCTCCTTGTCCATAAACTCTTATGTAACACAGCCAGGCCTCAGACTCACTACCTGGGAAGAACCATCTCCAGTGTCTAACCCTGGAGTGCTAGGATTACAGGGTCCTGTTTTATGTGGTATTAGGGAGCAGACTAAGGGCTAGGCAAACAACCCACTACCTGAGTTACGGCCTGAGCCTTTATTTATTATTTATTATTATTTTAATGCAGGATCCCTTGATACCCAAGACTGGCCTTGAACTGGCTACCTAGCCCAGGGAGCCCCAAAGTCACCCTCCTGCTTCTACCTCCTGGACACTAGGATTATAGATGTCACCATCACAGAGTAATTATGAACCTACTTCTAACCGAGCTTACTGTGTGTGTGTGTGTGTGTCTGTGTGATGCCTGTGGCAGGTATGTGCATACATGTGCTGGTGGTAATACAATCTCAAACATCCTTCTTCAGGGGCTGTCCACCTAGTCTTAGGCTTGGTTTGCTGATTGGGCTGAGCTGACTGGCCCACAAGGCTCTGGGATCCACTCATGTCTGCTTTCCCAACACTGAGGTTACACATGAACACCACTGCACAGGTGGTTTGGATTTTTTTTCCACGTTGGTTTTGGGGATGAAATTAGGGTATGACTAGGCAACCTCGGCTAACTGAGCAACCCTCTGTTCCCCACCCTTAGATTATTCTTGCAGCTTATTCAAGTCATTTTGAGGATCAGGTCTGGTGTATGAATTTAGAAAATTGTGGACATGGCATCCTGGAATCCAAGAAATGCTCACCACTTGCCTTCCCCCCCAA
>PVIH01005684.1:0-17315 GCA_004025045.1 Sigmodon hispidus | reverse complement strand
AGACTGCTTATCCAGTAAGAAAAACACCCACCATCATCAAAAGACAGACAGAATTAAGAGGACTACTGTTGTAGTAGCATACTTTCAAAGAAAAATTCTCATCCTTGATGCTTATGAAAATACTAAGAATCTAGGAGAAGAAAGCCTCCCTCAGAGAGTGCCACTATTTGAGAAGAATCAGGTGTGGCCTTGTTGGAGGAAGACTGTCACTGGAGGTGGGTGAGCTTTGAGGTTTCAAAAAGCCAGCATGGTGTGTTCTCATTCTCTCTCTCTCTCTCTCTCTCTCTCTCTGTGTGTGTGTGTGTGTGTGTGTGTGTGTGTGTGTGTGTGTGTGTGTGTGTGTAGATCAGAATGTAGCTCTCAATTATTGCTCTAGTACCTGCTTTTGTACGACCCTGTTCTCTGCCATGACAACAATGGACTAAACCTCTAAAACTGTAAAAAAGACCTCAATTAAATGTTTTCTCTTATAAAAGTTGCCTTGGAGCCTGGCTGTGGTGTTATGCCCCTTTAATCCCCGAACTTGGCAGGCAGAGACTGGAGGATCTCTGTGAAGTTAAAGCCATTCTGGTCTACAGAGTGAGTTCCAGGACAGGCTCCAAAGCTATGGAGAGAAATTCTGTCTTGAAAAACAAACAAACAAATCCCTTGGTTAGAGTATCATCACAGCAATAGGGCAGTGACCAAGACATCTAGTATTCTACTCAAATGTACCTTACTGGTAAATATGTAGGTATTGTAAATCTCTAAAATGCCTATCTCCAAAAAAAAATAAAATCACAGTTTTTGTTGCTTATAGAAAGCATTTATAATATATTCATTAGAAATTAAACCCCATGGTGATAGTGCACACCTTTGATCCCAGCACTTGGGAGGCAGAAGCAGGAGAATCTCTGTGAGTTCAAGGCCAGCCTGGTCTACAGATCTAGTTCCAGGACAGCCAGGACTGTTACACAGAAAAACCCTGCTTGGAAAAAAAGAGTTACAGATAAAACCTGGGAATGTAGCCCAGTTGGTGCAGAACTTACCTAACATGCATGAAGCCCTGGGTTTGATTCCTAGGGCTGCATAAGACCTAGCATAGTGTGGTACATCCTTATAATCCCAGTAGTAGGGAGGTGGACAGGAGAATTATAAATTCAAGGTCATCCTTGGTCACACAGTGAATTTGAGGCCAATCTGGGTTATAGTAGTATAGTAGGCCTTGTCTCAGAGAGAGAGAGAGAGAGAGAGAGAGAGAGAGGGGAGAGGGGGAGGGAGAGAAAAAGAGGGAGGGAGAAAGGGAGAGAGAGAGAGAGATGGGCATGGTGACACACATCTGCAATCTCAATACTTGGGAGTCAAAGAGGATAAACATTCTAGACTAGCCTGAGCTAGCTAGAGTGGAATCCTGTGTCAGACACTGAGGGAGCAGGGGAGCAAAAGTCAGAGAATGTCATGTCTAAGGCAAGTGTGGGCAAGTTAATATGACCTGTCTCGAAGGACACACAGAGGATCTGGGCACGTGGTGAATGCCTGTAATCTCACGGGTGTAAAGGCTGTCACTTGAGGAGGAGGAGGTACAGCTATATATGGCCATAAATAAATTAATTAATTAAAAGTTAAAATTGAAAGGGAAAAGATAGCTTAGTGATTTGTTCTGGGTTCAATCTCCAGTACTGTGTTGTGTTTTCTTTTCTTTCCTTTTAAAAAAATCTGCATGTAAATGGGATTCCTCTGTATTCAATGGAGAAACTGAAGAATTTTCCTGAAGGAAATTCATCTGGAAAGAGACAGCAGCAGTACTGTAGTCTTTTAGCACTACACAAACTCAGATAAGATATTGGCTCACATAGAGGCTCATTTTGGGCTCATGTTCGTCACCTGTAAAATAAGATTGGACCAGAGGATCTTTAGATCTTATTTTTTCAGCAAATCTAAAAATCCATCACAAAAAGGTCCTGATACTCCATTTTTGGGCTTATCTTGGTAAAAGATAAACCCAACTTTCTATTTTGAAAAATTTTTGCAAAACAAATTTTGTTTTTTCTATGATGAACCAGACTTATGAAAAATTACTTGAAAATTTAGAAAAATGGAGCTGGAGAGATGGCTCGGTGGTTAAGAGCACTGACTGATCTTCCAAAGGACCGGGGTTTGAGTCCCAGCACCCACATGGCAGCTCACAACTGTCTGTAATCCCAGTTCCAGGCAAATAAATAAAAAAGTTTTTTTTAAAAAAAAAAAAAAAAGAAAATTTAGAAAAGTAGAAGGTAAAAAAAAAATCAGTAAGCATTCATAGAATCAACACTCTGAAAAGATAGCTGTTGGCTTATATTCCATTTAACTAGGACTACAATCTCCATCATGTCCACTAGTTAGGGTCCTCCACAACGGGCAGAAATGATGCATCAGACTCACCCACCACATTCCCTGTGGTCACCTGCCCCACAGAAACTTGACATTCCGCAAGACAACTGATCATGGCTGTCATTTGGAAAATGAGTCATCTTTATACACCCTCCCCCCAACCATCAACTTCTTACCAACCAGAAATTCTTATTCAAGTAGCTAAAACCAACAACTCAGAGGGTGAGCACAAAAGGCATGAATAAAGTTGGGAACCAAATTCTGGTTTTCCTGTTTGGAAATACAGACTTCCAGAGTTAGAAGACATTCTAATTATGCATAGTCAGTCCTGTGTTGTATATCCAACTTAACCATAATAAAAATAAACCATCAATGAGGGAGAGAGAAACTTGGATAGCGAGATCCCTAACACCTGGCTCATAGATGATATAATAGAACTCTGTTATTATGATTGAATGTCCTTTGTAGAGAAGGTTGCAGATAAAGACAGATGTACATGACCAGGAAGGGGATATTGTGTTTCCATCAGGTAAGAACACTTCAAAAGAACGGTGGAGGAGAGAGCAGCAGTTTTAGTTCTCTCCTAATGATCTAGATGATCTGTCCATTGTCCTGTCCCCTGCCAGCTAAAACTCAAGAGAGGAACTGTGGGAACTGTCACCAGTAATCCGTGACTCCAATTTCAGCAGAGTGACTGCTGGACCAAAAAATTCTTCAATTAAGTTTCTCACAGACGAGAAATGCAACACGCAAACCCCTGCAGTTTTGTGTTACTCTGCCAGCTAAGCTGCACAAAACGGGGTTACAGGAAAGAGCCCTGAGGGCTGAAAGTGCTTCCTACACCCAAGCTTTGGAGGAGCTGGGGGAAGTTATTAAACCAGGGGACAGACTGTGATTCACAGCAATCAAGTCCTGCCTCCAGCTGTGAACACAGACGAGCTGGCGATGAGCCCCCGCAGCTCCTCTGCACAAGAGCATGTAGAATTGCTCTCTCTGCTGCAGTACTGAGTGACAGGGAAGAGCCACCAAGGGAAAACAGAGCTGGCAGTCCTGCTGGGCAGCCCTACCAGAACCTTTACACTTTTAGTGGCCCTGGTCCAGAGGCCCCCACCTCTAGTTGGCCCTCAGTTGAAATGTGAATCTTTATGAGACATTCCAAAGCTCATTGTGTGCAATGTGTCTGAAGCAAGGAAATAAGCAGGTTGGGGAGGTGAAACTTATATAAGATTCAAGATACATGTTTTTCCTGGCCTGGGCACATCAAGTTGAAAGAGGAGATCTACAAGGTAGAGCCGAGACAAGTGAAGCCATTCAGAGTCTCCCTGGAGCTCCAGAGCTCTGGGCAACACTTCCACATTGATCATAGTTTTTTACAAGAGGAAGAAAACAGACTGGTTCTTAGCCTTCGGGGAAACAGAGATTCCCCTTGGGGCTCTGGTTTAGAAACAGCTGGTCTCTGTGTACACCCAGGTGGCTGCCTCTGGATATTATAAATAATCATCCCTGAAGCAATGCTCCTCTCTGTATTAGGAGGCAGCTTGGATGGCTAAATTGCTAGCTCAAACCAGTTTTCTCTGACAGTTTAGGAGGCCCGGCAGTCTTACACATAGAGTCTGCATTGAAGGATCCTACTTTTATTCTGTAGAGCCCCTAATTAAGGCGAGTCACATTCAGCTGCTGTCTAGAGTGGCTCCCAGATTTGACTTCCCCAAGCACACCAAACTGTTCTCCTTACCAGGCAACAGCATTGCCTTGTCGTTGAATATTCCATTAAGAGCCCCCTGTCTGTCCTTCCCAGAGGCCATGTGTATCTCCTCATCTGCACAAACTAACCACAGATCGCATTAGCATAGCCTTCAGATAGACTAATGGGGAGGATGGCTGGGATTAAAATGGTCAAATTTAGAAGCACAATGGGGGGAGGAGTGGTTTGAACCCTAGACCTTGGTTGGGAAAGGGGAGGGGGTAAAGAAAGCCTCTCACGTTAGAGCTTAAAAAGCCAGAGAAAGTAATTCCTTTTAATTTATTTTTTATTTTCTGTCTGCAAGATTGCCATGGTCACAGTCACAACCAGCGGAAGTCCTGGAAGCTGCTTTCTTCCTTCTGCAGCCCACCAGACTCGCTGGATTTTCCAGGATACAGTCAGTGGACATGGCAACCTACACAACACAGCAGCAGCCTAATTGACTCCCTAGGGGAGAACTTTTGGTTAGAGTTAGCAGAACTACCGAAAAGATTCATCTTTCCTATCTAAACTGGGAACCCAGGCTCCAGGGAATTCTGTCTCTCTCTCTTTGTGTGTGTGTGTGTGTGTGTGTGTGTGTGTGTGTGTGTGTGTGTGTGTGTCTGTCTGTCTGTCTGTCTCTCCCCATCTCTCTTCCTCTCCCCTCTTTTTCTCTCTCCTGTCTCTCTGTCCTTTCAGTACTAGAGATTGAATCCAGAACTTCACTTCATGCTAGTGCTCTATCACTAAGTGATCCTTGGGAATTCTTATTCTGGTTATCTGTAACCAACTAACTTGAAATACCACACACACACACACACACACACACACACACACACACACACACACACACTAGCTAACCCAGTCTCCAGATTGAGTATCTATTCGGAGCCAGGTAGTATTTAAAGTTCTTTGCACATATAACTTAACCTTTTGTATTGCCTTCGTCAGAAGCACAGACAAATTCCGTGATGCTCCTAAGGCCTCATACTAGCAAGTAGCAGAACAAGGGTCTGGCAGATTGAGAACAGGATTGAACACAAGGACATATTCACTAGGAAAGGGGCCACAGAAGGAAAGCATGAGATGCTGTTGTTCATATCAACATCATCTGGGAAGGATAATCCTTGCCTCATAATATGAGGATGTGCCCCGAGGTGCCACAAATTAGGTCAAACAATAAGATGGGTCCTCTCAAAGTCTTACCATGGACAGTGTTCTTTGAAATGAGTCAACTAATTAAAGGACTGGGTTGGCTCCAGTGAACATCTCGGAACCTGTCCGAAGATTTCGATGTAACAGGCACTAAAGACAGAGGTCTACTCTTGAGGGGACCACCTCCCCAGGGGTTGGGTTGGACTTGCTTCTTTCTACCACAGTGCTCACAGAAAGCGGGACAGGTACTCCCAGCGTTCCTCAGTGAAAGAGTGAGAAATGCCTGAAGGGGGCTAGGTCAGAAATGGAGCTCTTGTCGGTTGCTGCCTACGGAGAACAACACAATGCTAGGGAGGTTGGATAGAGCCGGAGTGAGGGCAGCAAGGAAAGACAAGGTAACCTCGAAGCAATAAGATAGATGCGGAGGACTAGCACTCCCCAAAAAACAGCTTATCACCCCGAGAGCTCAGTTCCTGCCTACAGCTGAGTTCAGTCACCCCCTTTCAAAACGTTATCGACAGTGGTAGGCTAAAAGCACCTGCTCCTTTGCAGTAGCCTCAGAGAGCCGGGAGATTGGGGTCTGTTATAGAGGGACAGTGGCGTCCACCCAGAGTACCCCTCGCCTCCCGGGGACCTGGAGCCGCATCCTCCTCCCCGCCGCAGCCCTGGCCCGGAGCGCTAGCACGGGAGGAGGTAGGGGCGAGCAGCATCGCTCACCTCGCTCATCCCGGCGGCCGGACGGGGCGTGGCAGGCGCAGGTGAGGCGAGGGGGTCCTCGGGGTATGCGTGGACTGTGGCGGAGAGTTGCAGGGCTCCGGGGCAGATGCCTAGCGGGCTCGGAGGAGAAAGTGCGTGCCTCGAGCTTCGCGGTGCCCTGGGCGCTCTGGCTAAAGCTCTGCTCAGGAGACTCCTTCTGACCAGGTCTTAGCAGCTTCCGTGCGACTTGACCGGCCCCATCTTTTATAGTGAGCTCCGGTCCCCGCCTCCAGCCCAACCAATAGAAACTCTGCCTATTGCAGACTGACAGTTCCTTGAATCCAGTGGTGGCACGCTCAGAAATCTGCTGCATTTCCAAACTAGGGTAAGACAGACAGAGAGCAGAAGGAGGGGGAGACCGTCGGGGGATGAGAGGACAGAAAACGAGATAGAAGAGTGGTGAAGGAGAATGAAGTAGCAAGTAGTTTCCGAAGGAACTGAACTCTGGTCCTCTGGAAGAACAGCAAATGCTCTTGAGCCTTGTGCTGTCTCTAACTCCACATGTTGTACATATATTTTAGGGGGAAAATGAGAGGAAGAAAATGAACAGAGCACAGGTAAATACATGAACCTTTTGATAACTTTAGTTAGTGTAGTTTTGTTTATCTATGTATTTTTCGTCTCTTTAAGGAAATTCTTTACATTTCCATGCCTTCCATACTTGTTGGCACTGTAAAAATCGCTTACAGCTTCAGTCAGCCAAACCCTGTTACTTTCAGCTTTCACAGATATATTCTTTGGTTGATACCTTCACAACCTGTTAAAACTGTAGTTGCCTTGCCTCAGCCATTCAGACTCTTCTTAACAACCAAGGTCAAATAAGATTTCATTTAAATAGTCTTTTTTTTTTTTTTTTCTAACTTGATTAAGTACTTACACTCTTCCTCTGGAAATAAGATCCACTTGAGATGCTGACTCTGTTTCTAGTGGGAATCTAATTGCCTCAGTTACTGAAGTTCTCACTAGGTTAGTTCCTACTCACTATATGTACCCTATTCCTCTGGAATCTTCCTAACGAACAATTAATTAGCATTGAAAGGTTTGTTATTAGTGAAACCAACCTCAGTTCTAAGATTCTAATGAGAATTCAGCCTCTAGGTTGGGATCAGATAGCTTTCAAGGACAATCAAATTAATAAATGTTTAGTCTTTAAGGGACATATGTGCTCTTTGCTGCATCATCTTCTACTGTGCTTGATTACAGACACAAACAACTGTGTCAACAACGGGTTTGGCTGTGGCTGCTATAAATGTATTTGTGACCACTGGAAATTCGAATTTCACGAGCTGCAAATTTTCTTTAAATTTTAGTGGAAGAGCTGGATCAGTAGCTGAGCAGATTTTGCTGATCTTACAGAGGACTCCAGTACAGATCCTATGACCACATCCGGTGGTTGACAACTGTCTGTAACTCTAGCTCCAAGGTATCTTGAACCCTCTTCTGATCTCCATAGGCACTTGCACATATGTGGCAACATGGCATATATTCCCACATACAATAAATAAATTTTAGTGTAAAAGAATTCTTAAAAAAAAAAAAAAAAGCAAAACTCTCAAGGAAGCTAACAAGACTACAAGATGGGAAACAATAATCTAATTATAGAATCTGATTTTTTTTTCAATTATTTCATTTTTAAAGATTTCTTTTTGCTGGCTATGGTGATGAACACATCTAATCCCAGTACTTGAGAGGCAGAGGCAGAGGCAGATAGATTTCTATGAGTCTGAGGCCAGCTTGGTCTACATAGGTGTTAGTTCTAGTACACACTAACAAGACCACACATGGTGTTTATTTAAGAGAAAAATCCCAGGAGAATAAAGAGACAGAGGAGCAAGAAAGAAGTCAGGGGACAGAGAAGAAAACGGACAGAGCACGGTGCTTGCAGCTGCTTTTAAAGGAAGGGGCGTGCACGGGTTTTCGTCATGGGTCCAGGGAGGTGCTTCTGGGTCCGGACAGGTGCTTCCGGTTCCAGCTATGGTCCAGGGAGGTGCTTCCGTACTCAGTGCAGCAGGGTTTACGTAGCCACGCCCAGGGGCATGCCTCCATGCAAGGTGCATCCCACCTGAGCCAGTAGGCTCAGTTACGTGGAATGCCAGGAATCCTTACAATAGGGAGTTCCAGAACAGCCACAGCTACACAATAGAGAGAACTTCTCTTTTTAAAAAAAAAGAAAAAAAAAAGCAATAAAAATAAATTGTTTTTAATGTGTGTAAGTATTTTACTGTATAATGCCTGGTACCCAAGGTGACCAGAAGAAGGTGTTAGTCTGTGGTGATATGTATCTAATAAAGTTTGCTTGAAGAATATAGGACAGAGTCAGCCACAGAGTTAGTCATAGAGGTCAGGGAATGGTGACATACACCTTCAATCCTAGTACTGGGGGCAGAGGCAGCTATCCGTCTGGATCTCTGTGAGTTCAGGAGCAAACAGAGGCAGTCAGTAGCACAGACCTTTAATCTCAGCACTTGGATTCCATGCTTCTGTTCTAAGTACTTTGAAACTCACATGCTTTTTAATCCCAGCACCAGGAAGTGATCTGGCTGGGGCAGAGAAAGAGATATAAGGCAGGAGGAGACATGAGTCAGCCTTCCTTCCCTCTCAGCTGAGGACTCAGGCATTAGGTCTGCTCTGCGGATTCGTGAAGACAGGCCTGAGGCATTCGCTGGGTGAGAAGGGGCTGTGGCTTGCTCCCTGTCTCTCTCATCTTTTAACTTTTCCCCAATCTCTGGCTCTAGGTTTTTCTTATAAGACCAAGCAGAATCCGTGCATCATCAGTCCTCTAGATCTGGAGCTACAGGCTGTTGTGAGCCTCCATGTAGGTGCTGGGAACTGAACTTAGGTCCTCTACTGGAGCTCCAAATGATTTTAGTCAACCTGCTAGCACTGGGGTTTTTATTATTTATTTATTTTTATTTTATCTGCAGTGGTGTTTTGCCTGTACATATGTCTGTATGAGAGTGTCAGGTTCCCTAGAACCAGAGTTACAGACAGTTGTGAACCACCATCTGATTGCTGGGAATTGAACCCAGGTCCTCTGGAAGAGCAGTCAGTGCTCTTAATCGCTGAGCCTTCCCTCCAGCCCTATTTTATTTCTTTTTTAAAATTATTTTTATTTTGTTTTATGTGTGTAAGTGTTTAATTTTTTACAGAGGAAACAGGATTGGTTTTACAAGAAAAACAATAACAGCAAGAAGGCCGTGATATCCCATGTACTGCAGTTATGCAAAGTCCGAGAGCCTAGGGGACAGAAACTGGAGAAAAAGGACAAGAAACAGAGGATAACAGGCCAAGGACAGGTGCTGCCTGCAGCTCCAGCAACAGAGCGGAGGAGTAGAAATGAGCATCGTGAGCTATGGGGTGAAAAGGGCTAGACATTCTTTCCCAAAAAACAAAACAAAACAAAAGTCCTCAGTCAATGTAAACTTTATAGTCTAATCAGGAAGATGCTAGAATGAAACAAAGGCATCGTGTTATACGTACTGTGCTAGAAGTCTAGGGAAGTGTGGAGTCCATAAAACTAATAAAAGTAATTGAAATTGCTGCGTGTGGTGGTTCAGGCACAGGCCTTTGACCCCAGCATCTAGGAGGTACAGGCACACAGACCTCTAGGAGTTCAAGGCCAGACAGGGCTACATAGTGAGACCTTGTCTCCAAAGAATGGGGGGGAAGAGGATTTAACTTGAGAAATGACTATTAAGAATAGCAATTTTAGTTGTTGGATTTTTGTTTTGTTTTTTTGAGGTAGAGCCTTTCTGTATAGCCCTAGTGGTCCTGGAACTCAAACTAGGCAGGCCTAGAATTCACAGAAATCCACTTGCCTCTGCCTTCCCAGTGCTGGCAAAAATAGCACTTTTTATTTTAAGTTAAAAGTTCCAGACCAGCCAAGAATACATAGTGAGACCTTATCTCAAAAAAACAAAAACAACAAACAAACAAACAAAAACCAAGCAAACAAAGGCTGGAGAGATGGCTCAGAGGTTATAGGAAGTCTTCCAGAGATCCTGAGTTTAGTTCCCAGCAATCACATGGTGGCTCACAACGATATAGATTGAGATCTGGCACCCTCTTCTGTAGTGCAGGCAGAACAATGTATACATAATAAATAAATAATTTTTTCTTAAAGCTAACAAACAAATAGCAAGATTCTGTGGAACTAGTTACAGATTTTGGAGGTCTTTCACATGCTAAGATGAGGATAAATAAAATAAAGCATATAAAGATACTTTGCAAAGTGTTAACTTAAGCTGTTAGGAATTTTTGATTCTTACTGGTGCCTTGTGAACAGATGAATTATCAGGGAAGAGCCTAGAAAATGAGTCTGAATATAGAATGCTCACAGTTGCTCTCTGAGTCTTGGGGAAAGAGACTCCTATGAGGGAGGAAGAAAACAGCAGTTGGAAATAGAGAGGCAGGGCTGGAGGCTGGCTCAGTGGCAGAGTGCTTCTCTGGTAGTTTAATCCCTGGTACTGGGGGAAAATGAGAAAAGAATAATACCATAGAGGTCAAAGAAGACAATGTAGCTATCGGTGATTCAAAAGCAATAGAGATATTGATAGGGAAAACCATAAGAGAAAGTGCACTGAATTCAAGGAACTATTAGAGATCACTGGTGAATTAGGGGAAAAATATTAAAATCAGATTATAAAATTCAAATGAAAGAAGCCCTTTCTGTTCAGAGTGTTTGTGCCAGAACCAAGGAGGGCAAACAGAAGAGAGTAGGCCCAGACTGGAAAGCTGGCTCCATGGACACCTGAGTAAGGTCAGCCAGTATCAAAGGCAAACACGGAAGGCAGGGACAGCATGTAGCAATAGTTCAGAAGTCAGAAAGGGTCGGGAATCAGCAGGAGAGACTCATCAGCATCTGGCCAGAGAGTCGGAACAACAAAGGATAATCAGGTCTAGAAGACAGCAGCTAAAAGGAAAATAGGAATGCTTCCAGATGACATTGGGATGTCAGTGTAGCAAAGGCCCTACACAGACAAGATATCCATTAAACCTTTATTGAAAAAAATGAGTGCATTCACTTAATACTTACCAAATGAATGAATAACACAAATAATTGCACATGGAAATAGTGTAAGTTTATGGTGATACTATATTTTATTTTATATTATTTTATGTATATCTGTTTTTCCTTCATCTGTGAATATGTACTATTGTGTTGTCTGTTACTCTCTGAGTCAGAAAAGGGGCACTGGATTCTTTGGAACTGGAGTTATAGATGGTTGTGAGCCCACATGTAGGTCCCAAGAAAGGAACCTGGGTCCTCTGCAAGGGTAACAAGTGTTCTTAGCCACTGAGCCTGAAATGAGACTTTAATCCCTATCTGAGTCAATGTTTTCAGTCCATAAACATTTATATGTGCCTGGAATACTTAAGCCTCTGTAATCTCACCCAGGTGTCATGATTTATGCTTGGTTTTGTTTGTTTTTCAGTACAAGATTTCTCAGTACAACAGCCCTGGCTGTCCTAGAACTCACTTGGTAGACCAGGCTGGCCTTGAACTCACAGAGATCCATTTGCCTCTATCTCCGGAGTGTGAGGATTGAAGGCATGCAGCATCACCACTGGGTTCATGGCTCATGCTTGTAATCCTAGCATTTAGGGGCTGAGATAAGCACATTGCCATGAGTTTGAGGTGAGCCTGGACTACAAAGCAAGATCTCAAAAAGTCAAAAACCTCAGCTAAGTGCCTCTGTGAATCAAAACCTAAAAGATGCAGACTTCAGACTGCCTTGGTGGTTCATGAATGCTGTGACCACGGTAGTCAGGAGGCTAAGGTGGGCTAGATAGTGATAAACCTCAAAAAGAAAAGGAAAAGGGGCTAGATAGATGGCTCAGTAGTTAAGAGCACTTCTGTTCTTCCAAAAGGCCTGGGTTTGAGTCTCAGCACCCACATGGCAGCTCACAACCATCTATATAATGCCCTGTTCTGACCTCAATAGGTATCAGGCATGTAAGTTGTGTACAGCCATATATGTAGGCAAAACACCCATACACAAAAGAAGATTGAAAAAGAAACAAAAAGCAATTCTTAGGCTGGAGCGATAGCTCAGTGGTTAAGCACACTGGTTGTTCTTCCAAAGGTCCTGAGTTCAATTCCCAGCAACCACATGGTGGCTCACAACCATCTATGATGACATCTGTTGCCCTCTTCTGTATAATGTACAAAATAAATCTTTCAAAAAAAAAAGTATATACTTTTCTTGCAGAGGACCTGAGTTTTGATTCCTAGCACCCACAACAAGCAGCTCACAACTGCCTATAATTCCAGTTCTAAAAGATCTGGTACCTTTCTGGCCTTCTACATGTGTTCTTGCATACACATACAATAAATAATAATTAGGTTGTTTAATAAAAAAAATAAGCTCTATTTTAAAAAGCAGTTTTTGCCAGGTGGTGGTGGCATGCACCTTTAATCTCAGCACTGGGGAGGCAGAGGCAGGTAGATCTCCATGAGTTTGAGGCCAGCTTGGTGTACAGACCAAGTTCCAAGACAGCCAGGGCTAAACACAGAAACTCTGTCTCCAAAAAACAAAAAGGGGGCAGTCTCTTAATCCAACAAGTTACAATTGATTGGTAGTCTGAAGTCTACCAGCTCTAGGACAAGCATTTCCAAATCAAGTTCAACTACCTCTAACTTATGTGTGTGTGTATGTGTGTGTGTGTGTGTGTGTGTGTGTGTGAGTGTGTGTGTGTGGTAGTTCTTCAGTTAGTGCTATAACAAATTTGTGTATGAATATAATTTATAGGCTCCTAGAGGTGATCTGCTATACTCAAGGCTGAAGGGCCAGGAGGCCCAAGGGAGGAGGGACTGAAGGTGGCAGGAGTCAGGTGGGGGGTGTGAGATGTTTCCATCTGAATGAAACACAAGGGCCATGTCAGGAAAGTGAGCACAGCCTGTTCAGGACACTCTAAATGTTTAAGCACATCTAGAGCCAAGCGCGATGTACTAGGTCAGGGCAGAGAAGGACAGAAGAGAAGAGGCCAAAGCGATAAATAGGGGCCAGATCACAGGACTTTGTGTTACAGGCTGAAGAGATTGGATTTTTTTTTCCCCTTGAAGGTGATGGAAATCAAATGGAGAATTTTAAGCAGGGGAGAGACATGATCAAATTTGCATTTTAGAAATAGCAACCATGGCGGATGGGTTAGAAGATGAGACTGAGAGCAGGGAGAATAATTTAGTAGGCTCTTGCAGTGGTTGAGTGAAAAATGATGTGGGCCTGAAGTCAGCCAAGAGGTAGTGGGCTTTCAGAGGTCAAAGGACAGCAATGACAAATCATGACTTCTGGTCAGTTTTAGAAAGAGAAAAGAGGCCAGGTGACTGTGCTGTCAGTTTAGCATCTGGGAGAGGCAGGAATGGAAGAGCAAAGAAGGAAGACAGTTTGTGAATGAACACAGATAGACCTTCCCCATATTCTAAGCACTGTGCAAAGAATTTTACCTATTACTTTATTCTTTACAATAAAGTTATCTGGTAGTTCCCCCAATCCCAGGTAAAAGGAGTAAGAATTCAGAAAGCTTAACATTCAGGTCTCAGCCAGCACATGTGCTTTTCAGATCTTGGCCTGAGGGAGGTATGTAAGGAGAGGATGAATGCACCAATGAACCGAAAGCCTATTTTCCATGGATGCCAATGACCCATGAAGGAGATTCCACTCTTTTTCTGCACCACAGAAGTGATTCTAAGGCTAGAGAAGCTGTTCTGTACATAAAAAAATAAGTTCAGGGAAGTTTGTTTCCAAGTCAGCCTGATGTAGGATACTGCTCTTGGACACTGTCAATATTTGTCACTGTAAATATTGGTTTCATAAAATGCTGATTGGTCAAGTAGCTAGACAGGAAACAGAAGTGGGGTAAGCAGACTAAGAGAATTCTGGGATGTGGAAGAACAGAGACGACAGTGAGCCCCAGAAGAAGTGGGACGAAAATGCAGCACAGAGCAAAAAGGTACCAAGCCATGTAGCTAAACATAAATAGAAATATGGGCTAACTAAAAGTATGAATTAACAAACAATAAGCCTGAGCCATAAGCCAACCTGCTTTATAATTAATGTAAGACTTTGTGTGATGGGACCAAATCACTGTAGGACCAGCCAGTCAGGACAGAGAAACTTCAAAGTACCAGTGGCATCCCAATGAGGGACACATACATCCACATAACGCCTGAGAAAGCTTAGAAAGGGTTCAAGATCACAGAAATGGAGCCCCAAACAGCTTTCTAGTTACGTCTCTCAAGTGGACTGTGGTACAGAACAGTGTGCCAGCTTGTGCTACAAAATGTTGGGCTTGAGGAAAAGACTGAGAAGAAGAATAAAGGAGCTAGGAGTTGCTAGCCAAACACAGAGGAGACAAGATGAGAATGCTGTACTGGGAAAAGGTACCAAACCATCTGGCTAAACATAGATAAAAATATGGGTTGATTTAAGTTTAAGAGTTAGCTAGTAACAAGCCTGAGCTAATGGCCAATTATTTATAACTTATATTAAGCCTCTAAGTGATTATTTGGGAAGTGGCTGCCAAGTATTTGGAAATTGTTGGCAGGACAGAAACTTCTGCCTAAAAACAAGACTTAGTATAATTGTATAATTTCTAGACCCCAGTGAATGAACAGCACTATGTTCAATTTTCTCCATTTGACCTCTTCCTATGTATCCTGTGCTGTCTTATATTGCTGTGTTGCATTGCTGTGAAGAGACACCATGCCACAGCAACTTTTTAAAAATAACTTGTTTATTTTTATTTTATGTGCATTGGTGGTTTGCCTGCATGTGTATCTGTGTGAAGGTATCCCCTGGAACTGAACAGTTGTGAGCTGCCATGTAGGGGTGGGAATTGAGCTCTGGTCCTCTGGAAGAGCTGTCAGTCCTCTTAACCACTGAGCCATCTCTCCAGCCCCTGCCACAGCCACTCTTATAAAGGAAAGTGTTTAATTGGAGTTGGTTTAGAGTGTCAGAGCTGCTGTAGAACAATCTTTTTCTACACTATGAATATGTATTGCTCTCATTGGTTAATAAAAAGCTGACAGGTCAGTAGCTGGGCAAGAAGTTAGGCAGAAAGCCAAAGTAAGAATGATGAGAAGAAGAAGGGTGAAGTCAGGAGAGACACCAGCCAACCACCCAGGAAGCAAGACATCTAGAGGGCAGGTAAAACCACGCACCATGTTATTAGTAGAAATGGGTTAATTTAAATGTAAGAGTTGGGGGCTGGAGATCAAAAGCAGTTCTTCTAGAGGTCCTGAGTTCAATTCCCAGCAACCACATGGTGGTACACAACCATCTATAATGAGATCTGGTGCCCTCTTCTGGCCTGCAAGCATACATACTTCTCACTCCCAGGAAGAGTCCTGTGCTAAGGAAGAAGCCTGTTCGTGGCTCTACCATACCAATCTTTGTGTTTCTGGCTTTTTGAACATCTCAGTTGCACTTTCTGCTTGGATTTGTTCTTATTTTCTCCTAGCTAATTCTTCGTTGCTTTTTAAAAATCAATTCAGTTGCCAATCATCCAGGAAGGAGGTAGAAACAGCATCACTCTGTCAAATCAGGATTAACGGCCTCTTTTAGTCACATAATCCTCTGAACATACCATCATTACAGGTCTGAATATATCTCTCTATGTCTGTTAAAAGGGCTGTCTCCTTAATAGGCTTAAACCTCATGAGCACAAGAGAGTGTCTTACTCATCTTTTTTTAATCATACAACTATCACATGGTAGGGTCTCAGTATTTATTGTTGGGTTTTTGGTTTTTAAAGACAAGGTTTCTCTGCATAGCAGCCCTGGCTTTCCTGAAAATCACTCTGTAGACCAGACATCTTCCTGCCTCTGCCTCAAAGTGCTGGGATTAAAGGCAGGCACTGACCACCACCCAACTTCAATCAGTATTTGTTAACAGAAACAATTATTAGCCAAGCAGTAGTTGTACATGCCTTTAATCTCAGCACTTGGAAGGCAGGCAGATCCCTGTGAGTTTGAGTCCAGCCTGGTCTACAGAGCAAGTTCCAGGATAGGCTTCAAAGCCTTGAAGAGACAAAGCTATGCAGAGAAACCCTGTCCCAAAAAAAGAATTAATTCACCATCTTCTGAAGTTAATGTATGCATGCATAGTTTATGGTACATATATGAATTTTGGCATGTACATACACATAAAATAAATAATTTTTAGAATCTACTATTGTAGAATAATCTTTTTTTGTACACTGTCAAGGTGCATCACTCTGATTGTTTTTTTTTTTAAACTTTATTTATTTATTTTGCCTGGAACTGGAACTACAGACAGTTGTTAGCTGCCATGTGGGTGCTGGGAATCGAACCCTGGTCCTCTGGAAGAGCAGACGGTGCTCTTAACTGCTGAGCCATCTCTCCAGCCCCCTGATTGTTTTTTTTAAAAAACTGAACAGCCAATAGCTAGGCAGGATTTTCAGGTATAGAGGAAGCTGAAAAGAAAAAGGGTGGAGATTCAAGGAGACATGCAGGAAATGCAGGAAAGCAGAATGAGCAGTACATATATGAGGTAAACGAGCCTTGGGGCAGCACATACATTAATAGAAATTGGTTAATTTAAGTTTAAAAAGCTAGCTAGAAACAAGCCTAAGCTAAGGCTGAGAATTCATAATTAATAGTAAGTATCCAGTCATAATTTGGGGGCTGGTGGTCCAAGAAAGCCTGCTACTACTAGAGGTGGGCTTTAAGGTTTCAAAATCCCAAGCCAGGCCCAGTGTTGCCTTCTCTTGCTACTGCCTACAGGTCTGGATGTAGGACTCTCAGCTCCTTCTCAAGCTCCAAGTCTGCCTGCACGCCACCATGCTTCCGGCCATGGTAATAATGGACCAAGCCTCTGAAACTGTAAGCCAGCCCAATTTATAAGAGCTTCCTTGAGCTGGATGGTGATGGTGTGTACTTTCCATTAGCTCACAACTACCTATAACTCAAGTTGTAGAAGATCAGACATTATCCTTTCATCTTGGTGGGAACTAGGGAGGCAGAGGTAGGATGATCTCTGGTCTACAGAGTGATTTCCAGAACAACCAGTACTATACAGAGAAAACCTGTCTTGAAAAAACCAATAATTAAATGAATAAATATCAACATGGCAACAGCAAAATTAAATCAAGTATGGGAATCCTGATTGCCAGGGCCTGTGCGATCATACAAGTCAGTACCCATGAACTGAGCTCTAGGACAAGCATTTCCAAATCAAGTTCAACTACCTCTAACTTGTGTGTGTGTGTGTGTGTGTGTGAGTGTGCGTGTGTGTGTGAGTGTGTGTGGTGTGTGTGAGTGTGTGTGTGAGTGTGGGGGTGTGTGTGTGAGTGTGTGTGTGAGTGTGCG
>PVIH01005683.1:34723-120843 GCA_004025045.1 Sigmodon hispidus | reverse complement strand
GGCCAGTTACTTGAGTGGGATGAAGCGGGAGGAGTGGGTGGCACCGATGCCAGGCCGGCCGTGCTTCACGGGCTTGTAGGTGATGGAGAACTCGCCCAGGTAGTGGCCGATCATCTCGGGTTTGATCTCCACCTGGTTGAAGGTCTTGCCGTTGTAGACGCCCACCATGCTGCCCACCATCTCGGGCAGGATGATCATGTCCCTCAGGTGGGTCTTCACCACCTCGGGCTTCTCCATGGGCGGCGCCTCCTTCTTGGCCTTTCTCAGGCGCTTGAGCAGTGAGTGCTGCTTCCGTCGCAGGCCCCGGTTCAGGCGCCGCCTCTGCCGGGCGCTGTACAACTGCATCAGCTGCTCATAGGACATGTCCAGCAGCTGGTCCAGGTCTACGCCGCGGTAGGTGAACTTGCGGAAGGTCCGCTTCTTCTTCTGCTCCACTTCGGCCATCTTGGCGGCGGCTCGGGAAAGCTATTAATAATTTTTTTAAAAAGACTCTCCCAAGTCTTTCAGACTGCTCTGCCTGTCTTAGGTTATTTCTTTCATGCTCCAGTCTTATCTGCTGTGGTAACATAAATTTCATAATTCATGTCCTGTCTCAGATCGAAAAGAGGCAAAGAAAACTTACACATCTTTGACAAACATCCTCTAGTATCTTAAGTAAGGAAATTGTGCAAAGTTTTACCCCATGAAGTTTCAAGCCTACATTTCATAATGAGTTTACAATCAGATTGAATACTATAGGCAAACATATCATGCCTAGTAGAACATATGCTCCAATAACTACAATACAGTTAAGAGCAATGTGAAAGAAGACCATGATGAAATAGCTTTTTAAAACTGTTCCAAGATATCTTCAGGTGCTTTAGCTCCATTAAAATCCTATTTAGCCTTTTATATTTCTGTAGTCTCTATATGCAATTTAGCCAAATCTCAGGATTCATTAGCATCATGCCAAATTCCTTAACTCTTTTCTATCCCATGGTATTCTCAGTATATATAGAAGATGTAACACAAATCCATTCATAACTTGTATGATATTTTAAATGTGTTCTAATTTTCAAGTACTGGAGCTCTCCAAAACTGCACACAATCCTATACAAGGAATCCAGTTAATGTTTCATTTTCATATCTAAATCTTTCTGGGTTTCTTATGTCATAGAAATGTTTTTAGATAATTATCTAACATACCCTGTGATCTGAATGGATTGAAACAAGGGCACTAAAGTAACCACAGCTGTGGCAATCAAGGAAATGAGAGCAATAATTCCAGTTGTAACTAATCTAACAATTTGTTCTACCCAAAGTGTTCTTAATATCTTCAATAAATTGTAATGCTTTATCATCGAACTAAGATTCATTCACATTGTTAGGCAAAATAACAAATGGAGGTTGCTTCAACATCATAACTCAGATATCACTATCAGCAATAAACACAATTGCTCAAACTACAATTTCCAGAACTTATAGTAAAAATTAATCATTTCACAGATATATTTATATTCTTCTCCCAAAAAGCATGGGAGGCATTAACACAAGCTAACAGGTTATATGAAATGTCTTTCTGTAAGCTGTGAATATGCTTTATTACCATTGGTTAATAAAGAAACTGTTTTGACCTATGGCAAGGCAACTTAGAGGCAGGCAGGAAATCCAAGCAGAGACAAAAGATGAAGAAGGGAGGAAAAAAAAAAAAAGTTGCAAGCTTCTGCCCAGAAAGCAAGATGTAATGAAACACAGGTAAAGCCACAGAACATGTTGCAATACAATAGATTAATAGAACTGTACTGAGTTAATTTATAAGAGCTAGTTGATAATAAGCCTGAGCCATAGCTCAAACTGTTTAAAATTAGTATAAGCCTCTGCCTCTGCATATCTATTTGAGACTAAATGACTGTGGGACTAAGGATCTAAACCTTAGGGTTAGGCCAGACAGAGAAATTTTTTACTACAAACAGGAATTCATTAAGAGGACAGGAAGGGGCAGACATATATTAACTCCCCCTCCTTTTTATTTTTTAAATCTGAGTTTTAAGACTCCCATGTGCCCTTTCAACAATTCCCTACCCTTGAGGATTATGAAGAATGCTAGTCTTATGTACAATATGAAATTGGTGGCAGAAATGCTGAAAGTTACAAATGCAACTAATATCTGTACCCATTGTTGGTCTTAATGCAGGAAGGCATCCCCATTATACATTCTACAACTGAGGTTTTTCCATTGTTATGAATCTCAATGCTATAAAACCTGACATTCAGTTGGTCCTAGCCATATTCATAGCATGCCATCTAGATCTTAGTCTGCTTCATTTTACTGTGGCTATTATTTGGCAAAATGTTAAGGTCTATTATTGCAACTGAACTCTGTTTAGAACTCCAATACTGTCATACATTTACAGTCCTCAGCTGTTTCCCATGACCCCTTCATATCTTCAAAAATCATTATTGCCTGAATGACTCTTAAATTACAAAGCTCAGCTGCCAGAGCAAGGTACGTTCTCATATATAAAAACATTGAGGTTCACCTTTAATATCTTATTAAGCAGTCATTGATTTTAAAATTCTATCTTTTATAAACCTTATTTTTAGAACATGACATGAGTTATTATACAAAAATCTATTCCAATCCAAAATATTTGAGTCTTGTTTTTTCCTTAGTCTTAAAGGAGATACAATGAGCAGAGGGCTCATTAGAACTAAGATGTATCCTTTAACCTTAGTCAAAGATTGCTTCCAGCCATATAACTGCCCATTTAATGATGAAGTCACTGCCAAGATAGAGGAGTGTGGTGGAATGCTATTTATGCTGTAAATAAAGTAACTGATTTGGCCTAGGTACAGCACCATAAAAGTGGGTGGAGAATCAGAGGGCAGGCAGGAAGGAAAGGTGGAGTCAGTTAGTCGCCATCCATCCCCCAAAAAAGCAACATATAAAAAAGAACAAACAAGTGAGCCACGGGCTGTAGCCACATGGTAAAAAGATTAATAAAAATGGGTTAAATTAAGATAAAAGAGCTAAGCTAATAATGTGCTTAAGACATAGGCCAAACAGTATAAAAGATATAATCATATGATTCATTTCTTTGAGAGACAAAAGCCACCATGCACCAGGTCACAAACCTCCCAGGCCCAAAACGGGTGCCCCCCCCAAAAAAAAAAAACTTTCTACAACAGATGGCGCCCAACGTGGGGCCAAACAGATGCATAAAGCCTAAAAAAGTTTAAAAAGCTTAAAGAGCGTTCTAAATCACTAAAACAGAGCCAAAAGCAGCTTTCTAAATTGCATATTTAAATTGATTTATAGTACAAAAATAGCGCGGTGTTCAGGCAAAAATTTAAAAATGACGCGTCTGCGGCATACAGCTTAAACTCATACGTTTCACGACAAGATTGGCACAAGTGTAATTGATTTAAGGTTTCTTTTTATACTGAACAACAACAAAAAAAAACAGTTAAAAACAGTTTTTCTAATAGCAACATTTTCTGAGTCCACTCTGGTTGCTGGCAGGCAGAGGCAGAGCGGTGCGAGCTTATTTGCCATACTAAAACCCAGCCAAAAGGGGCAGAGTCAGCAATTAAAATAATATCCACATTTAAAAGCTCTTTAAGTTAAAAAATAATTAAAAATTCTCAATAAAACAAATTTAGACTCTCAAAACCTCTAAACAAAATACAATATATATAAAATATGCATAGGCTTCAGAGAGAGAGAGAGAGAAATAAAAAATAAAAAAAACTTTAAAAAAATAAAAAATAAAAATAAAGGCCACATAAAGATAACAAATTAACAAAAAGTCTAAATTATGTTTATTATATGTTCTTTTAATTTTTTAACTTTTAATAAACTAACTACAAAAAGATAGTTAATTGCTAAGGCTGCTAAATACATATACTTTAAAAATACCTTAACTTTAAAATTTATTTATAAAAATATATTACTTAAAAAAATTCTGCTTTTGTCTCCACAAAAGATCAAAATCTATAAATTAGTTCTAGACAACTATAATTTCATTTGCCAAGGCCACCTGAATAAACATTCTCAGCTTCCAAAAAGCCAATTAAAATGATCCAGCTTAAAAACCCCATGACATCAACGTCCTTTGATAATATAAAGCAATAAAAAAATTCATCCAATTTCCCCAAAATATTACTTATTAATGTTTATTTTCATTATAAATAATTAATAGTCATAGTCAATCTTAAAAAAAAAGGAGGGAGAAGGATATGATATAGGAATGATTAGAAAAGATAAGTGGAGTTTGATTCATTGATATAAACTTAATGTCAATTTTGTTATGCTGTATGTATTGTTCTACTCTTGATTAAGGTATGATGCTGATGTAACTCAATTAAAATTATAATGTGTAATTAAAAATGCAGATTAATAGTCATCTATGATAACCAAACTTATAGTCATGTTAGTTAAGTTTTTATAGGTATACAAAGATATATTTCAGTTAGATAAGTAGTCTTCAAACACTTCAAAGACATGCAAAATATGGCATTTAAATTATTTTAGAAACTTAGACTTTTCTAGACAATAAGACAAGTCCATTCCTGGCAACGCCAATATATTTCAAAAAAATAGTGGGCATTAAAAAAACTTCATATAAAATTTACTTTGTGACAAGAATAAGCCACTAGACAAAAAACTATTCTAATATTGACTGCTTGATAATATGCTATATAAACTAGACATACAAGTTCCATAAAAAAAGTGACCTTTAAACTTTAGCAAAACAAGCCGAGATGGTCCTTCAGGTTACTGCTTTACAAAAAATATTGCCAAACATTCTTCAAGACACAAAGAGACGCGACTAATAGACTGTATCAGATTTCCTGCATCACTAAAAAGTATGTCAGAGACTTGGGCCATATATGCTAATGATAAATGCCCCAACGTTACAAAAAACTTTAAGTGACTGTCCAGGCAGACATAGGTCATCTCTATCATTTTCTAGACTTTAAAAGTTGCTAGCACTTCCTATTTATTTAGATAATAATATATCCTTCTGTGATCTTTGATGTGGTTAAAGGTTTAATAATTATAGATATAGTTCTTTTTAATTTAAAAGATATATTAGATATAAAACTTTAGGCTCACAATGATAAAATAAATAATAAAATATTCTCTTTAATTTTATAAATACAAATAAACTAAATATTGTGACTATAATTCCTGCTTAAGAGTTGTTCTGTTATAATTTTGCTATATAAAAATTAAAACCTTCCTTTTTAATTAAACAAAAAAAAAATGTGGTGGAATGTTCTGTATGCTGTAAATAAAGTAACTGACTTGGCCTATGAACAGCACCATAAAAGTGGGTGGAGAATCAGAGGGCAGGCAGGTAGGAAAGGGTGGAGTCAGTCAGTCGCCATCTGTCCCCCAAAAAAGCAACATATAAAAAAAACAAGTGAGCCATGGGCTGTGGCCACATGGTAAGAAAATTAATAAAAATAAGTTAACTTAAGATAAAAGAATTAGCTAATAATGTGCTTAAGACATAGGCCAAACAATATAAAAAATATAAACATATAATTCATTTCTTTGAGAGACAAAAGCTGTTGCGCGCCAAGTCAAAACCTCCTCTGCACGCCAGGTCACAAACCTCCCGGACCCAAAACGGGCTCCCAAAAAAAAAACTTTCTACAACAGAGGAGAGATGTGTGGTTGCTATTTAAAAATAAACAACTGTTTCATGAATACATATGCATAGTTGGATCCAACTTACATACATACACATACAGTTTACACTCATATATAGAGTTAAACCTAAGTGACATACATGTCCATATACATATAAATTTATATATTTCCATTTTTAACATAAACATTTCTTAGTAAAAAATTATCAGCTAATTTTTAAAATAAAGAAAGCCAACCAGAAGTAACCTAATATTCAATGTTTAAATATTCAAAAATATTTTACAGTTTTCCTTTCAATTCAGTATAGTTCACATCCCCTCTGGCCTTCTATATCATTCCATAAACCTTCAGATCAGGCCTTTTCCTATATTTGCTCCTCTGGTCCAGCTAGACATAGACAATTTTCTTTTTCCTGGGATTTCTTCCTAGCAGTTCAAAATATTACATAGGTATAACATTTCAAATAAGAATAGAAATATATATCATAATAAAAATGTACATTTGCATCATTATATAAAAACTTGTATGACTGTAAAATATTTGAGACTAGCTTCAGTTTTCTTTAAACTAATCAATAATTTGTAATCAATTCCCTTAAATGATGACATTTGTAACTTATTGAACTCAAATGACCAAAATCCATGTATTTTTTTATTTTCATGCAGGAGAAAAAGCCTAATTTTTCCCAAACATATTTAGGCTGATTTAACTTTTTCAGTGTCAAGCTAGCTGATGGCCAGCAGCCAAGACTAGACCTTGATGTCAGCACAGTAAAGAAGAATGTGGGTTTAGGAAGGAAGGAGGGGGCATGGTGTACACAAAATGTGTCTTTGGCTGCCAGTGCTCCTGAAAAAAATGTTAACTCTTCTATAATAATTGACAATTATTCTCTGTTAATTGTGCAGCTTATCAATTGTAGGCAGTAAAGTCCTTGCTGCTCTGCCCATAACTCTCCTATCTTCTCACCTGTACTGAGAGCAGGAAAATGAACATTAGTAGACAGAAACAAGTAACAGTGACAAAGATAACCAAATACTGGTATACCAGCACTGAGACAAGGGACTCACTTGAGGTTAGTAAGCCCCATCTAACAGAAAGTCTTTCTTGCAATATGCAAGCCCTGTCTGGCAAGAGCTATCTGCTTATCAGAATTGAGTCAGCGAGACCTAATTCCCTTAAACACATAGAACAAAACAGTAACACAGTAAGTCAGAACACAGACTAAGACAAAGATCACTCACATTTAAATTTATCAGCCAGCTATAAATAGATCTAAAAGTGAGAAACATACTATGCAGTTTGTAGTCACAAATTCTTGGACTTGGACGAAGGATTTGCGACTACAAAGTACTTAGTCTCTCCAGAGGAACTATTCATAATCAGGAGTGGATGTAGGAGAGAATCTTCATTATGATACTTAGTAGCCTGTTTCACTAATTCTGCCTCATTGTCGGAATCTAACTGGTCATTATCATTAGATAACTTTGTAAAAGCATCTGCATAAAGTGGTCCCTCTGGCAGAGCAGAAGGTTTAGTTTCAGTTTTACATAATTCTGCCTTTCAGGATGAATGTTTGAGCTATCCCACATAAACATCCAGAGACTAAAGGCATCTGTTGGAATTTTTCAGGACCATGTTCATCATAATACTCCTGCTTTTTTGACACCAATATACCCCAAATTGTCTGCATCCATGAAAACATATTCAGGAAACCAAGAACAAATCTTCTATAAAAGTTTTAAAAACTTATACAGTTATTGATGTTCTACTTTAGTATGTCTGGTCTTTAAAATATCTTTAAGTAAATATACAAACAGCTGTTTACTCTTTCCATGATGCATTTTTATATTTACTATTACACCTGAGATACTTACTGTATTTACACTTTTCCTGAGCATGCTCTTTCACCTTCAGTGTCCTTCACAATTATTCCCAGTCTTCAGGCCCCATAGTCAGGCCCCACTTGTCAGAGCCAGCAGACAAATCAACTGGGGTAAGTAAGTAGAGACTGAGGATTAGAAAAACCCAGAGACAGAAAGATAGCCAGAGATCAAAGAGCAGAGTTCATAAAGCTCTCAGTCAATCCTGAGAAGCTTCAAGTTTATTTCTTAGTTTGCTTATATACAAACTAAAAGACAGAAGTAAAGCAATGCTGACATTTTACACAGCATAGGCAGTCAGGCACTATTTTAAGAAAACCACATTCCTATTCTGCTCTTCAGTCAAGGAGCAAGCAGTTTTGTTATCTCACAATGTACCTCAGTAGCCTGCCTAGAGTTCTGCACTTGGATAGATAATGTGTTCTTTCCCACAGGCTAATTAAAACATGATTCCAGCTCCTGAAGAGACTGAAGCAAACAAGCTTGAACTATTTTGATTTCTAAGTTTAAATATGAACTCTATATTTAAACTGAGTCACTACGGCCTCTACAATACAGCAGGGAAGAGAAGCTCCCTGAGACACAGAATCTGCCAGCTCTGATTAGACCAATAGCTCAAATTGTGCCAATAGAGGCTTCTTGAGTTACACATTCCACCAGCTCTAATTGGACCAAGAGTACAGATTAGACCAAGTGTAGCTTCCTAAGAATCAGATACAGGTAGAAAGATTGGACTAAGAAGAGCTCCCTGAAACAGACACCACTCGCAATATTTGGAAGAAGTTATGGGTAGACCTCAGAGCAAAAATACATACAATAACATAAAGAGCAATATAGCACCAACAGAACCTCGCAGTTCTACAACACTAAGATTTAAACATCACAATGTAGATGAAACAGAATAAAACAATCTTAAAAATAACTTGATGAAGATGATAGAGGTCTTTAAAGAGAAAATGGAATTTTTCCCTTAAAAATCAAGAAAAAGACAAACAAAAATTGGAATAAATCAATAAATCCCTTAAAGAAAGCCACGAAAATCTGCCAAAGTTAAACAGGTGAAGAAAATAGTTCAGCACTTGAACACTGAAATAAAGGCAATAAAGAAGACACAAAACAAGGAAATGCTGGAAATTGAAAATCCAAGTAAACAAATAAGAACTGGAGGTGTAAGCATAAAAAACATAAGGTGGGAAGTGGAAGATAGGATAGAGAAAATAGATTTATCAGTCAAAGATGACATTAAATCCAAAAAAGTTATAACACAAAATGTACAAGAAATCTGGGACACTTAAAAAAAAAAAAAAACTAAACCTAAGAATAATAGAAATAGAAGAAGGAGAGGAATACCAACTCAAAAGGACAAAAAATATACTCCAGAAAATCATAGAAGACTACTTTCCCAATCTAACTAAGAAAATGCCTGTGAAGATATGAGAAGATTACATAACACCAAGTAGACTACGACCCTACTCTTCGGAATAACACCTAGCATCTCAATGGAAACTTTGAAAGGCAGAAGGTCTTAGACAGATATTATGCAGACACTAAGAGACCACAGAAGCCACCTCAGACTCTCATAACCAACAAAACGTTCAATCACTATAGGTAGAATAAACAAGAAATTCCATGAATACCTATCCACAAATCTAGCCTTAAAGAAAGCACTAGAAGGACAACTCCAACCTAAGGAAGCTATATGTGCTCACAAAAACACAGGCAATAGATAATCTCACAGGAGCAATACCAAAGAGGAAATAGACACACACTACCATCAAAAATTAACAAGAATTAATATTCACTGGTCATTAATAATCTCTAATATTAATGGACTTAGTTCCCCTATAAAAAGACACAGGCTAAGAGAATTAATACAAAAACTGGATCTATCTGTCTTCTAAATACAAAAAATACACCTTACCTTCAAAGACAGATACTACCTCAGAGCAAATGGTTGAAAAAAGTCTTTTGTAGTCAAATAGAATTAAGAAGAATGCTGGTGCAGAGCAAGGGGAACACTCCTCCATGGGTGAGGGTGTAAGCTTGTTCAGCCGCTTTGGAATGCAGTATGGCAGTTTCTCAGAAAATTGAGAATCAATCTCCCCAAGGACTCAGCAATACCACTTCTGGGTGTATACCCTAATGATGCACAGTCATACTCCAAAGGCATTAGCTCAACTATGTTCATAGCAGCATTATTTGTAATAGCAAGAACCTGGAAACAACCTAGATGTCCCTCAACTGAAGAATGGATTAACAAACTGTGGTACATCTACATAATGGAGTACTACTCAGCAGTAAGAAAAAATGATATCCTAAAATTTGCAGGCAAATGGATGGATTTGGAGAATATCCTCCTGAGCGAGGTATCACAAACTCAGAAAGATAAGCAGGGGATGTACTCACTCATTAGTGGTCTCTAAACAAACAAACAAGAAAAAAAGCCAAGCATGCCCAAGCTGCAAACCACAACCACTGAACAGCTTGGGATCAGAAACACCCTGGACTGACCCTTTGGATCCAACTCCACCTATAGGAACACCTGACTCACTCTTGAGGGAGGAGGGACAAAACTGGATCTGCCAGGAGTGGAGTCTGAACTAAGCATTATTGGGTCAGTGGGTCCATGGGACTGTCTGCTGCCTGCCCAGAGAAGGGATGGGGAGTTGTGGAGAAAAAAAATGACCTGATGTGGCAGGAGGGGGAAGGGACCTTGAATAAGGATATACAGGGAGAGAAAGCTTGACTTCTTTGTTCACAATAATAATAATAATAATAATAATAATAATAATAATATTAATAAAAGTATACAGAAAAAAAGAAGAATGTTGGTATAGCTATTCTAATATCTAAGAAAATAGACTTCAAACTAAAATTAATCAAAAGAGATTGAGAAGGAAATTGCATATTTATCACAGGGAAAATCTAACAAGATGAAATCTCAATTTTCAGTATTTATTCCCCAAACACAAGGGCACTCAGATATGTTAAAAAAAAATTACTAAATCTTAAATCACACATCAAATTCCACACACTAATAGTAGGAGACTTCAGTGACCATTATGATGGGAGACTCTCACCAATGCACAGGTTTGCCAGACAGAAATTTGACGAGAAATAGGAGATCTAACAGATGTTATGATTTAAATGAACTTATATACAGAACACTCAATACAAATACAAAAGAATATAACTTCTCTGCACCCTATGGAAACTTCTCTAAAACTGACCACATATTTGGTCACAAAGAAAATCTTAACAGATACAATAAAATTGAAATAAGCTCTTGTACTTTTATCAGATTGCCATGGATTAAAGTTAGAATTGAACAGCAACACAAATTACAGAAATTTACGATCTTATGAAAACTGAATAATACTCAACTAAATTACCACCAAGTCAAGGAAGAATTAAGGAAAGAAATGAAAGACATTTTAGAAAATTAATACAAATCTTTTATATAGTAGTAGATAGTGATAAATAAATGGATAATAAAAAAGAGAGAGAGAAAAGGAACACTTCTTAGAATTCAATGAAAATAAATGTACAACATTCCCAAACTTATGGGACACTATAAAAACAGTATTAAGAGGAAAATCCATAGCACTAAATGACTACACCAAAAAAAGTTGGAGAAATCTCACAGTAGCAAATTCACTACACATCTGAAAGCTTTAGAACAAAATGAAGAAAACTCAACCAGAGGGAATAGACACAAGAAAATTATCAAATTGAGAACTAAAATTAATAAAATAGAAACAAAGAGAACAATACAAATAATCAATGAAAAAAAATGGTTCTTTGAGGAAATCAATCAGATAGATAAACCATTATCCAAACCTTTCAAAAGGCAGTGAGAGAGAACATCCAAATTAACAAAATGAGAAAAAAATGCAAGATATAACAACAAACAACAAGAAAATTCATAAAATCATCAAGCCATACTTCAAAAACCTGCACTCTACAAAATTGGAAAATCTAAAAGAAATGGACAATTTTCTAGATATGTAACACATACCAAAATTAAATTAATAGCAGATTAATTTAGATAGACCTGCATCTTTTAAGGGAAAAAAATGGTCATAAAACATATAAGGAAATGTTCAACATCCTTAGTTTTCAGGGAAATGAAAATCAAAATGACTATGAGATACCATCTTATACCTGTCAGAATGGCTAAGATAAAAAAATGATCATGAGGGAAATTGATCTGTAATTCTCTTTCTTTGTTGCATCTTTGAGTGGTTTGTATATCAGGGTTATTGTTGCCTCATAAAAAGAGTTTGGCAATGTGCCTTCAGTTTCTAGTGTATGGATCAGTTTGGGGAGTATTGATATTAGCTCTTCTTTGAATATCTGGTAGAACTCTTCACTGAAAATAACTGGGCTTGGGCTTTTTTTTATTTGGAAGACTTTTGATGACAGTTTCAATTTCCTTTGGTGTTATGGGACTGTTTAGGTCTTTAATCTGATCTAGATTTAATTTTAATAAAAGGTACTTGTCCAGAAAGCTGCCCATTTCTTCTAGGTTTTCCATTTTTGTGGAATATAGATTTTTCAAAGTATGACCTGGTAATTCTCTGGATTTCCTTGGGGTCTGTTATGTCCCCCTTTTCATTTCTGATTTTATTGATTTGGATATTCTTTCTCTGCTTTTTGATTAGTTTGGATAAGGGTTTATCACTCTTGTTGACTTTTACAAAGAACTAACTCTTTGTTGTTTCATTGATTTTTTTGTATTGTTCTTTTTGTTTCAATTGTTTTGATTTCAGCTCTAAGTTTGATTATTTCTTGCCATCTATTCCTTCTAGGTGAGTTTGCTTCTAATTGTTCTAGGGCCCTCAGCTGTGCTGATAGTTCTCTTATGTGAGATTTCTCTAGTCTTTTCATGTAGGCATCTAGTGCTATGAATTTTTCCCTTAAGACTGTTTTCATTGCATCCCATAAGTTTGGGTATGTTGTGGATTCATTTTTATTAAATTCTAGGAAGTCTTTGATTTCTTAATTTCTTTCTTGACCCACAGGTGGTTCAGCTGAGTGATGTGTAGTTTCCATGAGTTGGTAGGCTTTCTGTGATTCTTGATGTTGTTGAACTCTAACTTTAGACCCTGGTGATCTGAAATGATACAAGGTGTTATACACAGTTTTTGGTATCTGTTGATATTTGCTTTATGACCTAGTATGTGGCAATTTTAGAAAAAGCTCCATGGGGTGCTAAGAAATATGTATATTCCTTTTGGTTTGGGTGGAGGGTTCGGTATATATTTACTAAGTCCTTTTGGGTCATAACTTCTGCTAGGTCCCTTATTTCTCTATTGAGTTTTTGTCTGGTTCATCTATCCAAGGGTGAAAGTGGGGTATTGAAGTCTCCCACTATTAGTGTGTCAGGTTTGATATGAGGTTTATGCTTTAGAAGTGATTCTTTTACATGTGCAGGTACCCTTATGTTGGGGGCATAGATATTCAGGATTGAGATTTCATCTTGGTGAATTTTTCCTGAAATGATTAAGTAGTGACCTTCCTGTTCTCTTTTTATTGATTTTAGTTAGAATGGCTACACCAGCTTGTTTCTTAGGGCCATTTGAAAGTCTTTTTCCAACCCTTTACTCTGAGCCTGTGACTGTCTTTAAAGTTGAGGTGTGTTTCTTGTATGCAGCAGAAAGATGGTTTCTGTTTTTCTATCTATCGTGTTAGGGTGTGTCTTTTCATAGGTGAATTGAGTCCATTGATATTAAGGGATATTAATGACCAAAGATCAATATTTCCCATCATTTTTGGTAGTAGCTTGTATTTCCTTTTGTTCAGGGGGAGGTTTCTTCTGTGGTCTTATCAATTGTCTGTGGTTTACATGGGTGTTTTTGGTTTCCTTAGGTTGAAGTTTTCCCTCTAGGGCTTTTTGCAGGGTGGGGTTTGGTTAGGTATTGTTTAAATCTGGTTACATCGTGAAATATCTTGTTTACTCCATCTATGTTGGTTGATAGTTTTGCTAGGTATAGTATTCTAGGTTGGCATCCATATACTTTTACTGTCTGTATAATGTTTGACAAGGATCTTCTTGCTTTCATTGTTTCCGTTGAATAGTCGGGTGTTATTCTGATAGGTCTCCCTTTATAGGTGATTTGACCTTTTCCCTTTGTAGCTCTTGTATTTGTTCTTTGTTCTGTAGGTTTAGAGGCTTAATTATTATATGGAGAGGAGTCTTTTTTTGTGGGTCTAGTCTATTTGGTGTTCTGTAGGCTTCCTGTATTTTTATAGAGGCTTCCTGTATTTCCTTCTTTAGGTTGGGGACTTTTTTTCTATGACTTTGTTGAATATATTTTATGTGCCTTTGAGCTGGTATTCTCCTTCTATTCCAATTATTCTCAGGTTTGGTCTTTTCATGGTGTCCCAAATTTCCTGGACGTTTTGTGTTATGACTTTTTTTAGTTTTAGTGTTTTCTTTAACTGATGTATCTATTACCACTATTGAGTCTTCCACCCCAGAGTTTCTCTCTTCCATCTCTTGGATTCTGTTGGTTATGCTTGAATCTGTAGTTCTGGGTCGTTTTTTCAGGTTTTCTATTTCTAGTTTTGTCTTGGTTTGTGCCTTCTTTATTGCTTCTATTTCAATTTTTAATTCTTGGCTGATTTCTTTCACCTGTTTGTTTTATTTTTCTTGGTTTTCTTTATTTTCTTTCAGGGATTTGTTCATCTCTTCTAATTTTCTGTTTGTATTTTCTCCTATTTCTTTAAGGAAGTTTTTTATATCCTCTTTTAAGGCTTCTATTAGTATCATAAAGCTGTTTTTAAGGTTGTTTCCTTCTGTTCCCTCTTCATTTTTATGTTCAGGTCTTGAAGCTATAGAACTACTTGCTTCTTCTGGTGGTATCTTGTTGAACTTTGTATTGTTGTATGTATTCTTACACTGCTGTCTGCCCATTGTTTCTTGGTTAGTTCTTGGTCAACTCTTAGTGAATTGTTGGTCTGAGGGCTCTTAATTAGCTATGTGCTCAGAGGGTCGACTGCTCTCATGAGGTCACAGTCTTATGATGCCAATCTTCACCCTTGACCTCTCACCTCAGCTGTGTGCCCAGGGACTTGGTTGTTCCCCCACCACTATTACACCAGTTGTGTACTGGGTGGGCTGTGCTCTGCTTTGAAGCCAAGAAGCCATTAGGACCTGGGTTCAGGTGGCGGAAGGCACCATCTGATCTCTGAACTCTCAGCTGTTCTTTTAGCAACTCCTCTAGTTCCTTGCTGCTATTGCGCCAGTCATAGTCTATGCAGGCTGTGCTCCCTGCTGAAGCCAAGCAGCTTACCTCCAAGGTGTGCACACAGGACCAAGAGACCCAACAATTTCCCCGCTGCTACTTTCCCAGCTGTGTCCTGGACGGGCAGTGCTACATGCCACAGCAGTGGAGAGGCTGTTCAGGGCCCGGGATCAGGGGTGGAAGTCACCATCTGAAGTGTGTACTCAGGGTATGACACTCAGATTTTTTAGAATCGATGGTATTTTAGGTTTTCCAAATGGCAAGCTTATGTAACTATGTAACATTTTATTCTATATCTTTATCATATTTGCAGTTTTACATTAGTGTTTCACTTGATGAAGTTTATTGTTTTTATTATTGTTTTGTATACATAGAAGAGAAAATTGAGCATCGAAGAATTTAAATCATTGGTAATCACAGAACAAAAAGTTAAGATTCAGGTCAAGTACATATTTGAAAGGCTTTGGCTGGCTTCTTCTGTGGGGTGTGTAGAGAAATGAGAACATGACAATACAGCTTCCACAACTTTTCTCCCTCACCTGCTCACATTTTCTTCTTTCTTTTTTCTTTATTTTTTTATGTTGTCTTTGTTTTAAACTCATGTTACCAATTCTGGGGTCCTCCAGCTAGCATAGCCTTTTTATACTCCAAAAAGTTTAGTTCCAGTATACAGGAGCAGTGTTCCTGTGCTAACATTGTTGGGAAACATCCAGGGGTACTACCAATCTCATCTTAATGCTTTCTTTCTTTCTTCCTTCCTTCTTTCCTTCCCTCCTTCCTTCCTTCTTCCCTTCCTTTCTCCCTCTCTCCCACCTACCCTTTCTCCCTCTGTTTCTCCCTCTCTCCCTTTCTACCCCACACTTTCTCTTCTTTTTTGTTGGAAATAGACTTCTTTTTACTATTGCTCTCATAGTTTTAATGACACATGAACATAGCACATAAAATACTATGTAAAGGAGCTAGTTCTCCTTAGATAAGTGAAAGGCTACAGGAACTTTAGGCAGCAAAGGAAGCTAGACAAAAACTCTGATGGACTCATTTATACCTTTAGAGGGGGCTGCACAATAGGGTGTTTTATTTGGCCTCATTTCTACTGGCAAGAAAAAAATGTTATCAATTCAGAGGAATTTTTCAGGTCTTCTATATTAACCACTGAAAAGAAAAAAACTAGAAGTTCTTCACTTTTATAGAGGATCAATCTGAGATATAGATTCTAAAAGGTACTAAATCAGATGGTAGAGTCACTTATCTTTATAAAATCAACCAGTCAAAGCATGAAACTCTAAATTCCTTTGGAAAAATAAGTTATTGTATATTTTGTTGAGTGTTTTTGTACCAAGAATATGAGAAGAATTTATGCTGTAATTAGAAAAATATAAAAAATTTAAACATCAAAAAAAAAATGAGAGCTTATGTTGGAGAGAATGTGGAACAACAGGAACACAAATACTCCATTGTTGGTGGGAGTGCAAACTTCTACAGACACTTTGGAAATTAGTATGGTGACCTCTCAGAAAATTGTGAATCAGTCTATCTCAGGACCTAATAATACCACTCTGGGCAGATACTCAAGGGACTCTTAATCATACCATAAGAATACTTGCTCAACTATGGTCATAGCAGCATTATTTATAATATCCAGAACATGGAAATAACCCAGATGCCTCTCAACCAAAGAATGGATAAAAAAAATTATTGTACATATATAGAATGGAGTATTACCCAGCAAGAAAAAAAATGACATCATAAAATTTTCAGGCAAATGAATGAAACTACAAAATATTGTTCTGAATGAGTTGCCCTAGACTCAGACAAATATAGTATATACTCAGTCATAAACAGATACTATATGTAAAGCAAAAGATAGCAGAATACAACCCACAGCTCCAGAGAAGTCAGCTAACAAGGAGGATCTTAAGAGAGACACATATATTGCCCTGGCAAGGGGAAGTAGATGAGATCTCCTGAGTAAACTGGGGGTAAGAAGACAATAGAGGGTAGGGAATGGGGGATGTGAAGTTAATTGAACAAACATAGTGATAGAGCTGGAGGAGGAACACAGTGGGAGATCAATGAAAGAGATATCTTGAGAGAGGGAAACATCATTGAGTTAGGGAGAAACCTGTTGGTAGAGAATTTTCCAGGAATCTGCATGGATGATCCCAGCTTGGATTACTAGCAATAGTGGAGTGGTTGCCTGAGCTGACCTACTCCAGTAATCAGGTTGGTGAATACCTTAACTGTCATCATAGAGACTTCATTCAGTAACAGATAGAAGCAAATTCAGAGTTCCACAGCCACACATCAGTTCTAGCTCCAGGAGGCCAGTCAAAGAGAGGAAAGAGGAGTTACATAAGCAAGAGGAGACAAGATCATGATGGGGAAATCTACAAAGACAACTGAACCAAGATAGTGGGAACTCACAAACTTTAGACCAACAGTTATGGAGCTTGCATGGGGTCAGACTAGGTCCTCTGCATGTAGAAGACAGTAGTGTAGACTGGTCTGTTTAAGGAACCCCTAGCAGTGGGTCAAGGTTTCTCCCAGGTGAATGAGCTAGCTTTTTGGAGCCCGTTATCTATGGTGGGACACTTTTCAAACCCTTGATGCAGTGGGGTAGGGCTTGGACCTGCCTCAACTGACTGTACCAGGCTTTTCTGACTTCCCAGGGGAGACCTAACTTTTTGGAGGATAGGATGGGGGTGGATCAGGGGCAAAGACTTGGGGGTAGCAGAAGGAGGGATCTGTGGTTGGTATGTAAGATGAATTTTAAAAAAATCTTAAATAAGAAAACATAAAAATAAATAAATAAAACTGAACTGTAGTCCCATGTCACAGAACCTGAAGTCAGTTACCATAGCTCCATTGTTAGAAATGGCTTCTGGTTAGGCAATGATTGAGAATGTGAGAGCTGGAGAGATGTTTAGATATCAGGACACTGGGTTTAGACACTGAAATTTATACAAAAAAAGTATACCTTCTATGGTACAATGTAGTAATATCCTCAGTAGCTCCAAATAACTTTGGAGGCAGAGAGCTCTGAACCTAGATACTACTAGCTTCTGTAGTAATTATCTCCTATATGTTGTAGAAACAGAGAACTTCACAGTTCCAGTGAACTCTTAGGCAATCACATCCTCATCCTTTTTGAAAAATGTTCAAAGCTTCAAAATGTTTTCAATATATGTATGCCTGCTTTTATATGTATCAAAGGCCACAGGGCTTCCTATGCAAATTTCAATGGACAGAGAACCATCTTATTGCTATCAATGGACACAGGACTGTCTACAGAGATATTAGAGAACATATGATTACCTATACAGGTATCAGTGGCCACAGGACTGTATTACAGATATCAATGGACACAGAACAGCAGATATCAGTGGACACAGAACTGCATACATGAATATTAATAAACATAGGAGTACCTGTAGAGAAATCAATAGATGGAAGACTGCCTGTACAGATAGATATCAATGGATACAGGACCCTGTACACAGATATCAATGGACACAAGAATGCCTACACAGGTATCAATGGACACAGGACTACCTGTATGAATATCAAAGGTCAGAAGACCACTCATAAAGATATCAGTGGACAAAGAACCATCTGTCTAGATATCACTGTTGTTATTGCTTTTTTAATATCAGGTGTGTCAGGTGAAAAGATATTAGCTATCTCAAATATATAAACTGAGGAACCTAGGCACATTGAAAGAATTAAATAACCCATGAGGTACATGCTAAATTTAGCTTTCAGAATCTCTAGGCATAGAAAGACATGAACTATTAAAGTGAAGGTATCTCATGTGTACATCTCATACATGTTCAGTATATGGGTTCAGTGGTTCCATAAGAAGCCATGGAAAGGGCAAGAGTCTACAAACTCATCTTTTCCTACCTCTAATTTTATATCCACCATGCAGACTACAAAAATAATTTATGTCTAATTGTGTCTAATTAAATCATAGTCAAATAAAACTGGAAGGCAATAGCAAGAAATAAAGGAAACCTATGTATAAATCATTGGAGACTAAATCATCACTGGTTCATTAAAAAAAAAAACTTAATTAAAAGGGTTCTTAGAATCAAATGAAAATGAAAGCACAGTTTATCAGAATTTTTAGACAAAAAAAAAAAAAACAGTGTTAAGAGATAAACTGAGCACTGGGATTAAAGGTGTGTGTGACCACCATCCAGATTCACGTAAATTACTTAATTATATACATAGAGGTCTTAGGAAACAAGAACAAAATGAAGCAGTAGAAAGAAAGAATAAAAAAAAAGAGAAAAAAATAATGCAGTAGAATGTAAAATAGAAATTAAAAAAGAAAAATTAGTCAAATGAATTGTTTTTTGAAAAACATACACCAGATTAACAAACTCTAGCCAGATTAACTAAGGAGAGAAAAAATTGAATCAATAAAGTTAGAACTGAAAAGAAGTACTTTAGAACTGATTTTGATAAAATACAAAGAGTCATTACAGAATACCTATATTTAGAAAATCCTTGACAATCTAAAAGAAAGAGAATAGGAACATTTAAACAGATCCATAGTAATCAGTAAGAATGGTAAAATAACAGTCTACTAGCAATGAAAAGCATGTGTGTTCATTTGAAAGAAAATGGCCTCTAAAAGGAGTGGCAATATTAGGGGTATGTTGTAGTAAGTTTTTTCAGCCATACGCTTATATCTTTTATACTGTTTGGCCCATGTCTTAAGCACATTATTAGCTAGCTCTTTTATCTTAATTTAACTTATTTCCATTTATCTTTCTACCACATGGCCCACAGCCCATAGCTCACCTAGATTCTTACATGCTGCTTCTTTGAGAGACGGATAGAGACTAACTCTACCCTTTCCTACCTGCCTGTCCTCTGATTCTCCACCCACTTCTATGGTGCTGTGCATAGGCCAAAACAGTCTTTTATTTATAGCATACAAAACATTCCACCACAGGGGTATGGCTTTATTGGAGGAGGTGTGGTCTTCTTGGATTAAATGTGTCACAGTGGGGGCTGGTTTTCAGATCTTTTGTTCAAGTTTCCCCCAGGATGACACGGAGTCTACTTGCTGTTGCCTTCTGATCAAGATGTAGCCAGTGCTGTGTCTGTCTGCATTTTGCCATGCTCCCCACCATGATGATTATGAGCTAAGCCTCTTAAATAAAAGTGAGCCATCCCAATTAAACATTTTTTTTTTTTTTAACTCAGAGTTTCCATGGTCATGGTGTCTCTTCACAGCAAGACAAAAGTTGTTACCAGGGACTGAGGTATGCTGTCTCTGGTGTCCTGACCACATTTTTGTTCGGAAGTTTTGGGCTTTGGTAATTTGGGTTAGAAATCAGTGGAGTGCTTTACACAATACTAAATGAGCCATAATAGTAGGAGCATGGAAGACAGTGATGCTGAGTTATTTGAACTATAGGTTGCTGGCTCAAGAGATTTCTGAGAAGAAAAATTTTACCATGCTGCTTAGAGATCATTCTTGTAATATTTTGGTAATTAAGGTACCTGCCTTCTGCCCTTGTCCAAAGAGTCTGTATGAGGCTAAGATGAAAAGTTTTGATTAGTTCCTTTAGCAGAGAAAATCTCAAAACAGTATAATATAGATTCTGCTTTGTGATTATTAGTGGTAACCCTAATGAGATTTATAATGAAAAGAAGGATCTGAACAAATGAAAAGCAAAATGTACAGATTGAGAAAAGGGACATCAGAAAGCAGAAGAGAGGTAAATTCTGTGTTCAAGACAATAAATAGAATTAGAAATGGATATAGAAATAGATATAGGGAGTGGTGACTTCAGCAATATCCCAGGAGAATTTTCAGCTTCTTAAAACAACTCAAGAAAACCCAAGGCCTTGGTGTGGTGGTACATACCTTTAATTCCAGCACTCAGAAGTCATAGGCTAGCAGATTCCTGAGCTTGAGGCCAGCATGTTCAGAGATCCAGTTTCAGAACAGCCAAGTTTAGACTGTGAAGGACAGAAATCTTGTAAAGATGCAACTCAACATTCCAGCCTCAGTAAACTGTAGAACTTGGCAGTTTTGGACACATGGTACTGGCTATAGAGTCAAGGAACAACTAAGAAAGGTTGCTGAGGCCAGGCATGTGTCAGGATTGTGCCTAAATGAAGAACAAAAGGGGCTATTTCATGAAGCTGTGAAGCTGAAGCCTGGCTTGCATTGGAGAACCCAAGATGTTGGAGATGCCAGAGTCGTGAATACCTGCTAAGGAAAGCTGCTAACAAGAAGTTAGCAAGAGAAAGAAGTGTGTTCCACTCAACAATGCTAAACCAAGTAGAGAACCTGAAGAGGGTTTTGACATCAGACATGGAGATGCAGAATTTGGAGTTTGCCAAGTTATTTTTTGGTCTTTCTTTGGTCTAGTATTTTCTCCCTATGCTCCCTTTTCTACATATTGTAACTGTGATGTATATCCTGTATGTTGGTAGTATGTGATCCCCTTTTTGATCTTTGATTTTATAGGGGAACTATAGTTAAAAGATTGCTATTAGTCTCAGTAGTTACTTTGAAACAATTTTGAGATTATTATATACTCTAGGGACATGTAAAGTTGAACTAAATTTATTATTTTTATGATATGGCTACAGGCTTTTGGGAGGCCCAAGAGTAGAATGTGGTAATTTGAAAAAAAAAATGATCCTCAAATGGAGTGACAAGATTTTGATGTGTGACTTTGTTGGAGTGGAATTGGTTTTGTTAGAGAAAATGTATCACTATGAGGGCAGGGTTTGAGGTCACTTTTGCTGAAGCTTCCTGCAGTGTTACACCCACTTCCTGCCAGTTCCATGTTTGCCTGTGTGTTGCTGTGCTCCCCACCATGTACATAATGAACTGAACCTCTGAAATGTAAGTGAGCCACCCCAATAAACTTAAATTTATTAAGAAGTGCTGTGATCATAGTGTCTCTTCACAACAATAGGAAACTTAAAACAGCATGGGACAAGAGAGATACATTCCTGAATTCTACCAAACGTTTAAACAAATAACAACAACACTGCCCCTCAAAATGGTTTTTTAAATATGATGGGAAGGTACTGTATCAACTTTCTTGTATGAAACAAGGATGGTCTTAATAGGATAAGTGAATAAGAACCCACACATACACACAGGTATACACAAAGACACACACACATATAATAGACAAATCACTCCAATGAACAGTAACACAAACTTCTCAATAAAACGTTTGAAAATTAACTTCAAGAGCACATTTAAATATGATTAACCAGGAACAAATTGTTTTAATTTCTCAGATACAAGGATGGTTCAACATAGACAAAACAATCCATGTAACATAAAATGTAGAGTTTAAAAACAAAAATGATACAATCATCTCAATAGAATCAGAAAAGGCTTTCAACAAACTTCAATACTCCTTTTTAATAAAAGCCACGAATAAACTAGGAGCAGATTTAGCATACTACAATAATATGAAGCTATATATGACAAATATAGAGCTAAATTCTATTAAAAAAAACTTGTACATCAAGACAAGGTGAAGGTTTCCACTTTTATTTAATTCAGTTGAGAAATATTAATAAAGCAATAGGAAAAAGGAAATTAAAAATAAAGTATTTCTATCTTCACATGCCATGATCTTTCACACACATATCGCAAAACCAAAGATACCACTAAAGAATCTGAGATCTGATAAACACATTTAGGAAATGTATCAGGATATGAAATCAACATGAAAATTCAATAGTTTTACTATATACCAATAATGAAATTGTAAAGAAACAACACCACTTAATCAATGCATTGAAGACGACTAAAATTAAAACTTTAGAAAACTGTTAAACAGAATTTTAAAAAGACTCCATGAGAAGGAAGACTTTCCATGTTCATGAATTGACTGAATCACTATTGTAAAATGATGTTGGCTATATTACCAAATATACAAATCAACATAATCCACATCAGCTTTCTAGTATTATTTTTTTACAGAAATTATATATATATATAAAATTGTATATATATAGTTGTATATATAACAAAATCAGCTATATGATTGTCTCTTTTAAAAAAATAATTTTTGAGGATTTATTTATATTTACTTTATGTACATTGGTGGCACACATCTGTCTATACACCATAAGCATCTAGTACCTATGAAGGACATAAGAAGGTGTCAGATCATATGGAACTGAAGTGTCAGACAGTTGTTAGTTGTGGGTGCTGAGACAAAACTGGGGTCCTTTTTCAGAACAAAAAAAAGTTAATATTAACTGCTGAATCATCTCTCTAGCACCACAGTAACTCATTTTTTTCTGAAACTGGCCAAAGCATATATGGGAAAGTAAGACCAACTCTTCACCAAATTATTTTATAAAAACTACATGTCTACATATAAATGAGTATATTATACTTTATCTTAATCTTATGCCAAAACCAATTCACAGGGTATAAAAGTCCTTAACATAGGACCTGAAACTCATAGATGAAAACATCAGGAAATAAAATCAAGAGAGAATAGCACATAGGACTTTTTGAGAAAGACTTTGATCTCTCAGAATATCATTTTAATACAGAAGCATTTATAGGCAAAGTGTTTCTGATAGAGAATGTAATATCTCAGAAAGGCATTTTAAAAATTAGTAAATAAAATTACATGATATTTAGAAGCTTCTGCACAGCAGAAGAAACCATTAGAAGAGTGAAGGGACAGCCTATAGAAAAGGGAGAGAAAATACCAGCTACATATCTGACAAGGTACTAATGTCAGTACCTGTACAGAGCTTTGAAAATTAAATGCTTCACCAAATTCTTCAGTCAATTGATAACCAGACAAATAAATTTGAACAAATGTGAATTTTCCAAATGGAAATAGCCAATAAATATATAAAATAAAAAAATAATCAGCATTGTTAGGAATCAGGAAATATCAGGAAAATATATATTGAAACTATGTTGGGGAACTACTGACATGGCCCATTAGGTAAAGAACATTCCAAGCAAGTGTGAAGACCTGAGTTCAATTCCTACACCTGTGTTGAAGAAGAAAAATAAAACTAGATATGTTGGAATATGCCTCTGATTAAAACATTGGAGGACTGGAGACAAGAAGGTCTTGGAATTTACTGCCTAGCTTGTTTAGCATAATTGGCAAGCTCTGGGCTTAAGGGGGCAATAATAAACAGACTCAGTAAGTTGTGTTTATATATTTGTGTGTGCATGTGTAAAATTATCAAAAGCAACCCATAGTGCCATCAAATGAAAAGAGAGTGGAAGAAAAACATTAGAGGAACTGGGGGAAGAGACATAGAATTAGAGGAAGGAAAGAAAGGGGGAGATGTTGGAATTAGGGTTAATTAAAATTTTAAAAATATGGTGAGAGTTACTGAGGAAGACACTTAACATTAGCCTCTGTTCTATAGTTGCTCATGCTTACACGTCCATGCACACTGACACACATACACACACACACAAAAAAAACACACACACACAGAGAAAAAAAATAAAAACTATACTGAGATTCTATTTCCTACCAGTCAGAATTACTATAATCAAGAAAATAAAAAATAGGAAATACTTATAAGGATGTAGAGAGAATAAATCCCTTACACACTACTGATGAGAATGTAAATTGTTTCAATTAGTATAAAGACTCTGCAAAAAAACTAAAAACAGGGAGGAACTGTCATATAATTCAGCTATAGGATGTATACCTGAAAGAATATAAATCAGCAGATTATAGAAATACTTGCATGTCTATGATTACTGCTGTACTTTTCACAAATGAAAAATGTGGAATCAGTCATATCTTGGTGTTTATGAATAAGTGTATGGATGAAGGAATACGTAATATATATGTATATATATATATCGCACAATGGAGTTTACTCAGTTTGAAAAGCATTTTAAAATTATGCCATTGTAGGAAAATGCATATATCTGGTGAATATCATGTTAAACCAAATAACTCAAATATTCCAAAATTCAAATATCATCATTGTTTTCATAATCTAGATCATGGAAGCAGCAAGTAATGAGGGTGGAGGAGTGGATAGAAAAAGAAAAAAATACCATATTTTCTCTTCCAGCCAGAATCTAGCTGTAAGTAGATTATATGTGTCAATGTATTTATGACAAAGATGCATAAGGTGTATGACTTGGCAGAAAGAGACCAGTTATATGGGGCGGAGGCATGGGAGGGTGACACTTTGCTCTGCACAGGAGGCTGGAGTGGTTCCCCCCTTGGCAGCCTGCCCACACTAAAATGCTGAGGATGAAAGAATGGCGGTACTCTTAATTCTGAGAGCTTTGTCTTTCTCCTCGGGGGCTCATTGTAGTTTGATCCTCCTCTTCAGTTGGTCATGCCTTTCTTTCTCTTGATAAAAGATTGCTGTGTGTAGTTATGAGGGGCAGATAGGAAAAAGAGAAGTGGAGTCCTGAAGAAGGGCTTGAAAAAGGAGTGAAAAAAGAACATCGAAAGTCTTCTATCTAGTTTTGGAATGAGCCAGACATAAAGAATGAGAGGGAAATGGGAATGGTTCTTGGAAAGAATGAGGGAGGAAATAGGGAGTTTGTGTACTAGGAAGAGGCTTCTGCTTAGACTCCAGGAAGAGAAGGGGAGGGTTCCAGGAAGTTGTTTGAATGGTAAAGTTTACTGTTGGTGTACTTATAAGACCTATCACATAATGGAAGTCTGTGAGAAATTCATCAGTCATTCAGAGGTCAACTTGTTTGAATTTATATTATGATCACTGTTGTGGCAGATGACCCCTCACATAAGCTTGGTTCCAAGTTACAACTGATGATCACTGACCTGCAGAAGTTTATTATACAACCCAGGTCTGTATGAGAGCAGAGTACTCCTGACAAGCAAGTAAGTGTAAAGGGGCTTATTGGGTACAAGAAAAGCAAGATTGTTGCAAAGACATTTCCTTAATGAAAGAAGCTTTATGATTTGAATAAAAGGAAGTTGCTCCCAGTTGTTCTCATCAGCCTATCTTGATGTGGGGCATGAGGAGAAGACAGAGAGAAGAGCCTCACTAGCAGGTAGTAGCCACAGGTCCAAACCTGGAGCCATGTTCCTTACCCTAACTCACTGTAGTAATTCTTGCTGCATTTCCTGTCAGTTAACTCATAATGGAACCTTATTCTAGATAGGGGAGTCCATTCTCATGTGAATCACATATAGAGCAACATGCAATGTTAGTAGCAGTCCAGAAATCAAAAGCAAACTGTCTGGCTCTCAACTCTGGAAGATTGGCTGGACATTGATAATGTCAACTAGGGAGAAACAGCTTTCATTCTGGACACATCAAAGGTCGTGGTCCATGTACAATATTTCCAGAAACATGCAGAGACAGCATTTATTCTGGGCACATCAGAGGTGGTAGTTCATGTACAATGTTTTCAGAAACAGAAACAACAGCATTGTAGCTGACAGCACCTGCTGCAGAGCCCTAACCAAATCCTTCTGAGAGTAAGATCTCAGTTATATTTGCTATCAGTAAGCAGAGATTCAGCTCCATTAAGAGAAAGCTTCCTATCTTGACTTCAAAATGGAAGTCAAATATATATAACTTTGGGAAAGAGATTCTGCTTTTATTTTTACAGAAAATAAGAAGCTATGGATTCATTGTGGGTTAAAGAAGATCACGTTTGATTGAGAAAGTCCCTCTGAAATCCTAACGGCAGACATAAGGAAATAAACCTAAAAGAAGTACAAGACATGTGATGTCTATTTTATCTGCTCAAACACAAAGCAAAAATAAAAGTTTCCCTTTGGCTGACATGCACATTATATAGTCTATGTTTGTACTGATGCAAATATGTATGTTACCTTTAATAGTTTATGTACTTTCAGAACAAGGAGAACAGACATCAGGTTTATTCTCCAAAGTTACATATCTTTTGACTTCCATTTTTAAGTCAAGACATTTAAAAAAATTTACAGGTTGAAGTAATTCAGCAGCTTTTTTGTAATTAATTAATTTTATAAATAATTAATTCAGCTGACATTTATAATCAAATGTCTCTTAGCAGCTCTTGCTCCCTCCTCAGCAAGTTCAAACACAACACAATAACATATAGTATCCAGATTTTCTGTGTATTTTCCATTTTTATGTGGCTGACATGTCAATGAGACATAACTGCTCCTGGTAGTACTAATCTACTTCAGAGAAGATGATGAGCATCAAAGAAATTCCATGTGGAGTTTGCTTTCTTTATGGCAAAATCGAGCCATATGGGCAAAGAAACTTCCTATGCATCAATTGCTGACATATACTGTCCGAATTGGACCAGTGGGATGCTAAAAAAGCAACTGCCAAACTTTGCAAAAACAAGGTAAGACAGTCCTTCAAAATTCTATGCTTCCCAGAGAAACCAGTCAGATATTTTAGGCCTAAGGCTCCAATGTTGCAGAGGAACTTGGGGTGACTGTCTAAGCAGCCACCTGTTTTTGTCTTAGTTTTGGAAGCTGTTCACTCTCAAACTGCAAAAGCTTCAGTTTACTTAGGTGATATATACTTCTCAGGTTTCTGATGGAGTTTAAGACAAGATGGTTATAGTTTTCATTGATTATGATAAGAGGCAAATTTAAACAAAACTTTAGACTCACAAAGTTAAGATAGATTATATTTTCTTTAATGTTGCCAAATACAAGTAAACTAGGCATTGTAACTGGAATTCTTACTTAATAACTGTTTTCTTATATGTAGTTTTAGTATGTTAAGGATAAGACTTTCCTTGTTAGTCAAAAAGTGAAGAATGCTGTGGAATAATCCTTCTGTAAACTATATATTACTCTCATTGGTCAACAGAGAAGCTGGCTGGCCTATTGCAGGGCATGATAAAGTTAAGCAGGACAATCAAACTAAGGATTTTTGGATGAAGAAAGGTAGAAGCAAAAGGAGCAGGAGATTAATATGTCATACTAATAAAGATTCTGCCATGTGCCAGAGTGTGAATAAGGAATACGGTTAACTTAAAATGTAAAAACTAGTTAGGAATAAGCCTGAGGTATTGGCCAACCATTTCAAATTAATATAAGCCTCTTTGTGGTAATTTATAAGTGGTTTCTGGGGTAGGAAAACTGTTTACACACTCTCACTGAACTGAATTAATATACTTGTAAGTGGAGCAAATAACTAGCCTAACTTTGGCTTTTTACCATGTGTCTAGTAAGCAAAAGAAAATAGAGTACCATAAGCCTGCAGCTTTAGGTTTATCTCTTACACAAAATATTGTCCTCAAATGTACTTAGATGAAGGAAGATATAAATGCTTCTAAGAATGCAAATTAAAGGAGAGTAAAAGTACCCTGATCAGAGCATAGCTAAGCATAAGCTGTATCTTGACCATATGATATTGGCTTTTAAGTAATGCATTTGTCAGGAACGACCAAAATCTACCCTGCAATATTATGCTCTTTAAATGTAATGCTATTTTAATACAATATAAATCTTAACCTTGAGGCTACAATTACTGAAAATGCCTTTTGAATTTCTCATTGGAATGCATGTTTACTGTCTAAATGTTGTTATAGAAGATTTTTTTTGTTTGGAGGCAGTTTGTAGCATATTGAATTTAGTCACTGAAGTCGCAATGTAAATATTAGCTTTGTGGTGATTTTCTCATCATAAATAATTTGGGTAACTTTAACTTTCATGTACACATATATGCCTTGAGGTTACTCCCTTGTCAAGGCCTTTGCTACAGCTTTATTTCTTTAGTCCTTTATTCTGGTGTAACTAATGTGTCAGGAATGAAGAAACAATGATCCCTGAGGAGTGGCAATTTTCCAAGAAGTCTTGTGGTGACAAAAGGGAAACAAAGCACTAGAGTCAGCTTCAGGAGGAAACTGTCAGAAAGAGATTTTATATAGTTCAAACACCTTGTCAGATCACTCTTCAGAGAGACTTGAGCCACATAATGAGAGGTCAGTGAAGGGCAAGACCATACCATGACCAGTTACCAGGTGCATTGCTTAGTGGGTTTTGCTTTATTTTTGGTTTTGTTTTTACACAAGTTACAGTCATCTGGGAAAGTGGGAATCTCAACTGAGAAAATACCTCTATCAGATTGGCTTGTGGGTAACTCTATGAGGCGTTCTCTTGATTAAAAATTTATTTGGGAGGGCCCAGCCCACAAAGGGTAGTACCCTCTATGTGAAATATTCCATTTAAGAATTCAAGCTATTTAATTTTCTGTTTCTAGTCCTGCCACTCCTGTTTCTTCTTATCTGCATATCCAGTTTCTCCTTCTTTGATAGATTACCTCCTACCACATATTTTATATCTAGGTATATGCTTCTCTATACCTGTGGTAATACAGTTTGTGGCATGCCTGTTGGAGGCTTAAAAACTAACCTTTACTTATAAGCAAACACATACCACCTACCATATTCATCTTTTTGGGTCTGGGTCCTTCACTTAGTATCTTAAGATGGCTTTTTCTTTTTTTTACTACATCCATTTAATTTTGAATTTTAGGATTTTTTTTCTAATAGATAGTAATATTCCATTGGGTAAATGTACTACATTTTCATCCATTTGTCTGTTGAACATTTAGGCTGTTCTCAATTTCTGAATATTATAAATAGAACAGCAATAAAAATGAATGAGTAAGTGTCTCTGTAGTAGGATGTAGAGTCCTTTGGATATATGCCCAAGAGTGACAGACCTGGATCTTGAGGTAGATCAATTTCTATCTTCCCAAGAAACTCTCATACTGATTTCTATACTGGCTGTACAAGTTTACACTCTTGTCAGCATGGGGTATCATTTCCTTTATAAATCTTGGTCATTGTGATTGTTGTAAGAAACAAGATTATAATGGGTTTAATTTGCAATTTCCTGATGACTAAAAATGTTGAACATTTCTTCAAGTGTTTTGAGGGAAGAGATAGGTAAGGGAGAGAATATTAGAAGGGACAACTAATGGCCATCTGGGGAGTCACATAGAAACTAATTACAATAGAAGCTTTCTTACTAAGCATACATACACACACACACACACACACACACACACACACACACAAATGAAAGAAATCTGAATGGAATCACCAAAAAAATCTTTGCTACCAAATGATACCTTGTTGTAGAATGTTTCCACGGGGCCCATTTGGGGCCTGAGATTTGTAACCTGGTCCACGGTGGCTTTTGTCCCCCAAAGAAATGAATCAGACACTTATATACTTTATACTGTTTAGCCCATATCTTAAGCACATTATTATCTAGCTCTTTCATCTTAATTCAACCCATTTCCATTAATCTTCCCACCACGTGGCTCAGCCCGTACCTCTACATGTTCCTCCTTTGGGGGTCTGATGGCGACTTACTTAACTCCACCCTTTTCCTACCTGCCTGCCCTCTCATTCTCCACGCACTTCTATGGTGCTCTACATAGGCCAAGACAGTCCTTTATTTACGTCATACAGAGAGCATTTCCACCACAATACCTCCAATGCCAGGGATGGATTATATGTAATTGGGTTGTTGGTCAAAAATGCCCCATAGAAACCCTGAAATAACTCAGGCTAGTGCCAAGGCTATTGATTGCGCCCCACAAACAAAATTCAAGGCCACATTGCTGAAAATAATGTTAGTATATCTCATGAAATAACCAAGAGTCAAGATGCTGCCTAACTAGAACCTTCACTTTTACTGTCTAGTGTTCTTGTACTAGAGGGTACTCTGCATGCTATCAGAGGATAGAAGTAATAACCATAAAAACAGCTACAAAACCTGATGTCTTCAGACATATTCAGAGGTATTCTTAGTGTATAATCTGCTAGTACAATAGTGGTATAAAAGTTGGAGCCATAACCAACCAACCACTCTTTAATTGGATTTCAATCATACTCTATGATATAGAACCAAGGCCTGACATTGTTCACATTGCCAAGAACCTGACACTAGATAGACCATGGGCCCCAAGGAAAACAAAATATGATTGATCTTTTAAAGGAGCATAGCAGTAAAATTACTCCTAACAATATTCTACTTTTCTCATATTTAAGTGCTTCATTCAGCTATGATCAAAGTGGCTCTTTTATTGTGGTTGTAAATAAATACAGAGTCTGACAATTGAACAATGTGCATAGAGTTTGAGACTTTGGAGCACTCAATTTTAAATGGGATGTCTTCATCATATCTTTCTTGTCAGGGCTTAGTGAGTTATGTGAAAGAGAAGGCAAAATGATTGTCAGAGGCAGAGAGAATGGAAGACATGTACCCGTGCGCGCGTGTGCGCGCGCGCACACACACACGCACACACACACACACACACATGCAAAAACCCCACCAAAATAGCACATATCCAATAGAGCTGACAAATATACAAATTCAGAGACTATGGCTGCATGCACAAAACCTGCACAGGTTCAAGCCTGACAGGATTTCAGCACTGAGGAGAAGAAGTGGACACAATTTTCCATCCTTAACTATGAAGCTATTTTGATTGACAAGGAGTTTTATAGGATTTATTAATCACACTTTGTCCATGCACAGTAGTAGATAGCTAACAAAAATGAACTCAATAGTATTTTTGTAGATTATTTGTATCATATTGCTTTGTTTGAACTTTTTGTTGTTACACAGCTCTGGTCTTTTGCTTATGTATTAGGGCTTCCAATTCTGAGTTTTTATGAGTTTTGCTTGTATGTGTTTCAGTGTGTTTCCTGGGCTTTATCTTTGTTATTTTTTTTTGTTTAGTTTGTATGCCTCTTTTGTTCGCCTGTTTGTTTTCTAAAGATAAAAGGAATATGTAAAGTTGAGTGGGTTGGGAGGTAAGGCTAATTTGGGGAGAGTTAGAGAAGAGAAAACTATAAGCACAAGTATTATCTGAGAATAATTAATAAAATATAAAAAAATAAAAATAAAAAATCAAAGACCAATGAAAAACTAGACTAAAATAATGCCTAAAATTAAAAACATAACAAGTCAAATAAAAGATTTAGTGGAAAACCTCACCAATTGATTGGATGATATGGAGGACAGGATATCAATCTTGAACAGAAGGCAGAATAACTAGGTCACTTAGCAAAGACCAATGAAATACTTATAAAGGGTAATATATGACTGACCACATGAGATGCTTGGAACAACATTAGAAGACAAATCTGTAAGTTTAGGGCAAAATAGAGAAAAAAGAACTCTATGTAAAAGGCATAAAAATTCATTAAGATAATAAAATACAATTCCCCAAATCCATGGGAAAATGAGCCCATTTCAGTACAAGAGTTAAAAAAATGTAAAACTGTCAGGACAAAAAAGGATGGAGTTCATTGCATATTGATATCTGATATTGAATATACAGAATCAAAAAAGCATATTGAAAGCTGCATGATAGGAATGATCAGGTCCCATATAAAAGCAGCACATCAAAAGCAAAGCTGATTTTTCAATGTGAAGTTTGAAAGTCAAAAGATGTGTTTGAAATGAAGGGTTGAAAAGATTTTGAGTTTAAAAAGACTATAGTTGCCAAAAAAGAGCAAAGCAATCCGTTATAATTGAAGAATTAAAAAAAAAAATCCATGATAAAAGCAGTCTAAAAAAATTCACAAACACTATACCATCTCTATAGAGACTACTGAAAAAAAATATTAGAGAATGATGGACACTGACAAGAAGATATGGGGAAAATGTGATCCTAAGATCATTGTTAAATAAATGAAGAAACATAAGTACCCCTCACCCAATACACAGTGTAACCAGAAGCAGAAATTTTTGTCCTGTATGCCCAATTATAGCTGGTAGTCAATTCCAAAATTGCCACATAGAATCTTATATTAATTTAAAATGTTTGGCTGATGACTGACATATTATTAGCTAGCTCTTACATCTAAATTAACCCATAGTTCTTATCGATGTTTAGGAATATGACTTGGCACCTTTTCTCAGTATGACATTCTCATCTTGCTTCCTCTGCATCTGGCTGGCAACTACTGACTCTGCTCTACTACTTCTAATACTCTTAGTTTGGTCATCCCACGTGTAATTCCTGCCTAGCTACAGGCCAAACACTGGTTTATTAAAAAGATTCAAATGACAAGTATTTACAGGGTTTAAGAGAATTACTCCACAACAACACAGAAAAAACAAACACCAAGCCCACAAAATTAACAAAATGACAGGGATTAATTCACACTTTTTAATAATTACTTTAACTATTAATCATATCAATTGAAGAATTAAAAAAACAAAAGCCATAAAACTCGCAAACTATACTAAAAACAAGATCTAGCCTTTTGCTACCTTCAAGAAACATGCTTTACCATCAAACTTAGAGATTATCTTAGAGTGAAATGATAAAAAGAATTATTCCAAAAATATCAAGAAACAAATAGATGTTGGTACTTTAACACAAAAGAGACCTCAAACCACAACTAATCAGAAGAGACAAAGGACACTTCATGCTCATTAAGAAAATCCAACAAAAAGATGTTAGAATTCTAAACATATACATCCAACCCAAATGTAACCAACTTCATTAAACAAATATTATTAGATATAACTAATGGTACAGATTAATACAAAAACAGTGATAGTGAATGACTTTAATACCCTACTGTTGCCAATAGACTAGTTAGCCAGACTAAAAAATAAGCAAATAAATTTTGGATTCAAATGATAACATAAGTTCAATGGAGCTAACAGAAATTTACAGACCATGACATCAAACATTAAAAATACATTCTTGTAAGCAGTCTATAAAATATTTTTTTAAAAAAAAATAGATCACATAGTAGAACACAAAATAATTCTCCATAAACTAAAATCTGAAATTAGTTTATAAATTCTTTTTTTCATAACAAAAGATGTGCTGCATTTCTGTGTCCATCTATTAATAAAATAAAGTATTTTTATTCATGTATCCCCTGCTCCCCTTCCATTCCCTTCTCCCAATCCCTCTGAGTCAGTCTTTATTCACTCCCCCAAAAGAGCAAGAAGTCCCAAGGTGGGTTAACTTAGCATGGCTCATCCACTCTAGGCAAGTTCAGTTTTCTCATTCTAATCTCAAGACTGGGTTAGGTGTTTCTCTGAAGGGAATGGGCTCTGAGGTACCAGATCATGCACAGAAATACAGTCTGATCCCTCCCCTTGAGGCTCCACATGTGAATGGACAGCTGCCTACCCTTGGTGGGCCTACCTCCTTTTCCTGATGGTTCACCAGTGGCTGTTCTTGGTCAGTAAGTTCCCCAGAGCTCCAGCCAGCCAACACTGTGGGAATTTTCCTCATATTCCCTATCCCTTTGCTCATACAGACTCTCCTCTCCCACTCTCAGATGGATTAGAAGCTCTGCCCAGTGCTCAGCCATGTATCTCTGTCTCTACCTTTATTCATTGTTGGATGTAGATTCTGTAATGACACTTAAAATGGTTATTCATTTGATTACAGAGGAAGTCTTGTCTAGGCGTGCTTTCTACTCTTGGTTGGAGACTAAGCCAGGGACATCCTGTGAGTTCTTGGAGGTTTCCCTGGTACCCACTCTTTTTCCAACCCCACATTGGCTTCTTCTATTTAGATCTCCATCTCTTTTTTTTCTTCCTTTGGTGTTTCTCTCACACAACCATCTCCTTCTCTCATGATTTGTTACCACCTCTTCATGGTTGCAACCCATTATGCTCCCAATTACTAAGGAGATCTTCTCTATTTTCTCTTCCTAGAGGAATACCTGTATGTCTCTTCTAAGTTTCTACTGATCCCAAGCTGTTCAGGGGTTGTGGTTTGCAGCTTGGGAATACTTTGCTTTTTGTCTAAAGTCTACTTATGAGGCACACATCCTGTGCCTATCTTTCTGGGATTGTGATACCTCACTCAGGAGGACATTCTCCATATCCATCCATTTGCCTGCAAATTTTATGATGTCAATTTTTTTTCTGCTGAGTAGTACTCCATTGTATAAATGTATCACAGTTTGTTATTCCATTCTTCAGCTGTGAGTATCTAGGTTGTTTCCAGGTACTTGCTATTATAAATAATGCTGCTATGAACATAGATGAGCGAATGCCTTTGGAATACAAATGTGCATACTTTGGGTATATGTCCAATAGTGGTATTTGTAAAGGAAAGTTAGAAAGCATTTTTCCTCTACTTTATATCATAGTTTGAGAAGGATTTTCACTCTGAATATCTATACTCTTGACTAATATTCCTCTACTTATATTCTGGACCTGATTGTGTGAGTTTTAAAAGCTAATAGTTCATCAGTAAATGTGGGGCTTGCAAAGTACAAAGGGAGAATGTAGCATGGTTGTTGTAGCAAAACACTGCTTATCTTTCATGTGATGAAAAATGAAGCAAAAGGCTTGATACAACTTACCTATTCAGAAGTACTAATGATATGAAAGTCAGAAGTATAAAGCCTCTATGAAGAAGATGGCAAAAAAAAAATGGCAAGAAGAGATATCACATTGTGGCATATAGCTGACCTCTGTAAAGTATGGGAAGAGGAGGTAATGAATATTGAGAAGGTAGGTTCTTATGCACATGAAGTTCTCAAGAAGTTTCAGCTATGCTGATGAGGTATCTTCCATCCAATATTGCCTAACAGAGACTAGTCTGCCTTCCTCTGCTTGCTTTTCCTAATCCATGGCTAGGAACAGAGTATAACTTTTGTTAATAACACAATATGTGCATAGCTAGTAGCTGATCCAAGGGTCCATTACACAAACCTAACTAGTACATTTAAGCTATCTGTTGTCATGACTACCACTGATACCGTAAATCTTCATGCTTATGCTCTTTAATCCCACCACCAGAGAATAAAACTGAAGGATTTCTCTTAAAAATGGTTGTAATAATCCGTTTAGGCTTTAAATATCTCAGTTTAATCAAATGCTTCAATGAATGTAGTTGATTAAACCAAGTTTTGGCTTTCTGTCACTGTGACAAAATACCTGAGAGATCAACTAGAAAGAGGAAAGGTTTATTTTGGATCATATTTCAGACCATCTATTATTTTTCTCATGTCAAGGCAAGTACATCATCGCGGAGGTGTGTGATGAAACCAAGTTTATATTATAGGGGCCAGAAAAGAGGAGGAGAGAGATTGAAGGAGGGAAGAGGACAGTGAAAAAGGAAGAGGGAAGGGGTGAAGCAAAGGGAGGAAGAGGAGAGAGAGGAAGGGAGGAAAAAGAGAGCTTGGTTTCCAGTACTCAACATATCCTTCTAAGACCTGTTTCCACAGACTCAACATTCTTCTCCTTTGGCATTTGCAACAGAGCTTTCTGCAACCCCAATTGAACTGTAGGCCAGAAACCGATGCTCAGAACATAGTTTTTAGAAGATATTTAACTCTCAAACCATGACAGTACTTTTTAAGTCATGACCATTTAGCTCCTCATACTAGATTATTTCTAGCAAAACTGAGAATAAAACATTGGTCTTCAATAGAAGGCCCATCTCTGAGCATGTTGTTAGGTAGATGACATCTAGGAGTGGAGGACTTGTGAGTCAGTACTTACTGTCAATGAGCATAAGAGAAACAAACAAATTCAGCCTAGGACTCCTGTCTATACTGTCATGTGCCTCCACTGTTGTATTATCATATGATATCACATTTACCCAGTGTGGATGGTGGATGGTGGTGAATGGCAAGAGATTACATGTGCAATATGCACACAGCAGAAGATGGTGATTCATCAGGAGACACTTAGACTAGGTCTACAGGGAAAGAACTTATTACTACAAAGAGAGGGAAAAAATGGAGAGGGAGGGAGAGAAGAGGAAAGAGAGAGAGAAGGGAGAAGAAGAGAGGGGTAAGGTTGAGGAGCATGCACTCTAGCAGAATGAGGAAAGGAAGGACAAAAGAGAGAGATGGGGTCAACAGTGGGAATCCTTCTTAAATGGGACTTGATGTCAAAAGTCAATGTAGGGCCAGGCCAATTGCTATTGGCCAGGTATGGTTTCAGGGGCTAAGACAGAATCCTAATGTCTTCAGCTGAAGGTCCTCAGTGATTAGATTTAGAGGAATATTTATTTCAGCCTCCAATTCCAGCTGTTACTGTTGTTCTGATTCATTCCTAAGTTCCATTTCAGTGTGTCTCATTTCTTCTCCTCTCAGTGCATTATGTGTTTTGGCCTTACTCTACTTTACACCAAGCTAAAAGGAGCTTATACATTTAAGAAGCTTAAAACAGATCTGGGCCTCAGGTAAGTAAGTGCTCAATAAGTGTTACCTATAATGGTTATTCTTACTATTATTAAAGTCAGTAGGATGTACAACTGAACTGCCTTCTTCAATGGATTGCATATCCCTTGTAATCACAGATTGTTTTCTGGACACTTTATAGCACAATACAGAGGTAGTTAATCTCACAATGGATGCTTAGCAAATTGAATTGAATCTACCTTTCAGGAATGCTCTGAGGATAAAGCATCAGAGGAAGTGCTAGTAGAAGACCCCCACATTATGATGCACAAGCTTTTATTCTGCAGTTAGATCTTAATTATCCATGTGTAGAGTTTCCAATTCTTAAATTAGCCACAGCACATGTTTAATCCTCTGTCACTAAAATGCTTCCAGGACTTTGCCCTGAATTAGGATAAGTTGGGAAAGAAAAAGTAATTTTAGTAATTAGCCCATGCAGAACATGATCAAAAAGTTTAATTTTCTACTCCCCAAAGCACACAATACAAATAGAAATGATTTTAGATTCTCCAGTGTTTCTTTTTCCTTAAATTAGTATGAATGATTAAGAGTTTCCCATAAAAATCAGAATTACTGTTTAATCATGGAAATGCTGGGAGCCATAATCTCTAGGTGGCAGGATTAGTGATAAATTTTTAAATTTACTTAATATATATTTTACAATTTGTTTTTTAAAAATTAGAAATTTGCTTTGTACAAGTATGTTCACTGCTCTCTCTACCTATTATTTAATTATTTTAGGATAAATTTCATAGTATTCATAAAAAGTCCAAAGTAAATTAATTAATATTAAATAAATAACCATGTGAACTTGATTAAATTACTAAATATCATGGGGTCTTAATTTTCTCATCTGTAAAGTGGAAATAAAATAATTAACTTAAAAACTTGTATGAGAAACAGGGCTGGAGAGATGGCTCAGTGGTTAAGAGCACTGACTGCTCTTCTGGAAGACCTGAGTTCGATTCCTAGTATCCACATGGCAGCTAACAACTGTCTGTAATTCCAGGATCTGATACTCTTACACTGTTATACATGCAGGCAAAACATCAATTCACATTAAATATATATATATTTTTTTTCTTTAAAAAAAAAGCCAAAAAATGTGTATGAGAAATAAAGGACATGTCAGCATAGTCCTTATTTCATACTATTGTACCAGTGTCCAAAGACCCCCAAATACCACCAGGGAGCTGGACTCGATGCAAACACATGAGAGTTTTTATTGTCATAAACAAGTTCCAGAAGAAACCTGGATCTATACTCTAAGTTCTGATGCTGGCAGAGGTTCTTGGCCTCAAGCCCCGAGATGAGGGGGGTTTTAAAGAAAAGCCTACATAAGTGGAGTGGGGGTGGGAGTGAGTTATGCGCTGGGGTGGGGTGTGGGGTTGGTGGGATGGATGGTGGTTGGGGGGATGGGTGGGTGTTAGTGCTACATGTCTTGGCATTCCAGTATTGGGGAAAGGGATACAGGGTACCGTAGCTATTGGCTGAACTTTCTGATGCAACCCTAACTTTTGAATCTATTGGCTGTCAGGGGTACTCCCTGACCTGGGCCCCGCCCTCAGGTACTAAAGCTTCCTTAAAACAAAGCTTTGTAAGGATAAATCCATGCCTTCACAATACTTGGAATTATTTTATTTGCTCTTTTGAAGACTCTGCAGAGCACATCGCCCCCACAGAGAAGCCCATGGGTCTCAACTGTGGAAAATCTGATTATTACATACCATATGCAGACAGTAGGACTGTACATGGACTTTTCTGATATGTGTAATCTTTCTGGTCACACGTATTGTATGTGACTGTCTTAGTTAGGATTTCTATTGTTTTGATGAAACATTATGACCAAAAAGCAAGTTGGGAAGGAGAGGGTTTATTAGGTTTACAATTCCACATTGCTGTTCCTCACTGAAGGAAATCAGGACAGGAACTCAAACAGAGCAGGTACCTGGAGGCAGGAGCTGATGCAGAGTTCTGGGGCGGGGAGAGGGGAGCTTTTTCCTTTTCATTATAAATCTTTATAAGCATGAACAATAGTAACTATATGACAGAGTCTAGAGTAGGTTCTTTTGAGATTTCTTCTCAAATCAAAAGCTCTTCACTTTAACCTCAAGCAGACTCTGTACACCAGCAAAAGGCAGCCACTTTTTTTTTTTTTTTTTTTTTTTTTTTTGACCAAAATATCACAAGAGTAATCTCCAGGCAACACACTAAAACTCTCCTCTAAAATCTCTTGAACTAAAATATTTCACTACTTTTCTAACTCAAAGTACCAAAATCCTTAGTGCTCCAAAGAAACACAAGGTCAGGACTATCATGGCAATATCTTCTTCCCTGGTATTGGGTTTTCATTGCTTTAAAAAGACATCATGACCTGCACAATTCTTATGAAGAAAACATTCAATTGGGCTAGCTCACTTACTATTTCTGAGGTTCAGTCTATTATCATCATGACAGGGAGCATGGAGACATTCAGGTAGATGTGGTACTGGCTACATCTTAATCAGAAGGCAGCAGAAAACTGAGCCACTTGGTGTTACCTTGAGATAGGAGGCCTCAAAGCTACCCCCTACAGTGACACACTTCCTCCAACAAGGCCAAGTCCACTCTAACAATGCCATACTTCCTGATAATCCCATTCCCTACAAGTTTATGGGATCAATTACATTCATATCACTTTCAGATACCACAATGACCCAAGGTTATTGTCCAAGACGGCTGTTTTCAAATGATGCCTGCTGGGAAAAGAAATGTCAGATCTGTCCAGTGGAATGTTATGGGATATATCAGTTATAGTCTAGGGCAGGCCCCATACTTGGGAGGTTGATCAACACAAACAGGACTTCGTGTGTGTGTGTGTGTGTGTGTGTGTGTGTGTGTGTGTGTGTGTGTGTGTGTGTCTGTTTGTGTCTATGTGTATACACATGTTTGTTTATATGTTTTATTTGGGCCAGTTGTTTTTCTCATTATTATTATTTTTGTTTTCAATTTTGGCTTTCAATTTATCTTATTTGCTTTTGTTTTGAGAGAAAGGAGGAGGAAATACATGTAATCAGATGGGTAGATTTGGGGAGAGTTGGGGAAAAGAAAGAATATAATCAATATAAATTATGTAAAATAATTTTCCCTCTTTACCTCAATAAAAAAGAGTGTCCCTGAGGCAGTTTCCAGAGAAAATATCTTTTTCTTTTTTTAACGTATATATTTATTATTTGGTGATTTTACATCATGCAACCCATAAAACTCAGTTATCAGTCCTTTAAGATTCATACCCACACTTATGATCTACCCTTTTACAAAAAAACCCATTTACGCTGCTCATTTACTTACTGGAGCATAATTTTTCTGTATAGCTCTCTGCTTACCAAAGAGACTGGAAATTAGTTGACAAGTCTTGGACATTAATTCTAGTTAGGTTTCCACTGTTATGAAAAATACCATGACCAAACTTGTGGAGAAAGGGTTTATTTGGCCTCCATGTGTTACTCACAGTTCATTGTGACTGGAAATGAGGGCAAGAGCTCAAACATTAACTTGGAGGCAGGAACTGAAGCTCAGACCAGGGAGTATTGCTGCTCTTCATGGCATGCTCAGTCTGTTTTGCTTTCTTATGCAATCCAGGACCACCTGGCAAGTGGTGGCTCAATCCTTATCAGGCCAGGCCTGTTCCCATCAATCAAGACAATGCCCTTCAGTTGTGCCTGCAGACCAGTCTGATAAATGTATTTCCTCAATTGAGATTCCTCTACTGGGATGCCTCAAACTTGTGTTAACTTGACAAAAAACAAACAAACAAAAAACATAACTAGCAGTGTGCTGTAAACAGAAAATTTACCTATAGAGTACTCTAGATTAATATAAATTATACTATACACGATGTGTATTGCAAAAGCAATCAACAAAAGCAAATCAGGTTAATCTATGTTTTTTGTTAGCACAAGTGATAGAACCCAGGGCACATAGGTAAGTGCTCTATAATTGAACTAAGGCCCCAATGTTTTTTTTTTTTTTTGTTTGTTTGTTTGTTTGTTTGTTTGTGTGACAGGGTCTCACTATATATCTTTGTTAAGCTTTGAACTTACTATGTTGCCTCAGCTTGCCTGGAACTCATAATCCTCCTGTCTTAAGACTTTTGAGTGCTGAGATTTAAGCATGTACCATTATTCTGAGTAAATTAGGAAATTTCTGGTTTTTTATTTAATTTAACTTTTAACTGATTCTTGTGGATTTCACATTATGCACCCTGATCCCACTTCTCTCCTCATCTCCTCAAATCCACTCTCTGTCCTTACAACCTCTCACCCCCACAAGAATTTATTTTTAAAAAGAACAACCCAACCAACGAAACAAAGAAAAATAAATTCTCAGATTGTGAGCTTCAGTGTGGCCTAGTGAGTCATACAGTGTACCCTTTAGTCTATAATCTTTACTTCTAAGTCTTTCTTGCTATGAATCATTGGTCTAGTTCAAGGCCTTTGGCTTCTGCTGCATTATTAATAACGGGACCTTACTGGGACTCTTTGATACCTTGTTGTTATCCTGTCTCATGGAGAACCTACAGTTTTGGATCTCTAGGTCCAGCTCCTTCACAGGCTCTTGCAGCTCGTAGATGGGGTGAATGTTGGGTCGGGTAATGTATAGATAACCCTGAATCTGGGCCTGGGTGATAGCTTGGTTGTCAGGCTTTCTCTCATTGTTATCACCCAGAGGAGCTCTCCAGGGCTGCCTGAATAACACAGGGGCTGAAAGGGGGAGTGCCAGTTCTCTTGCTCTCATGCCCTTGGGTCTGACAAATTAAGAAAGAGAATAAAACTTCTAATAGTAATAATAAACATAAGTACTATCTCCCCTGAAAATTTGTTAAATATTTATCATATGTCAGACATAACCACATGCCCAAATTCTTTATGAAAGCTCTGATTCCAATGTGATGGCACAGAGCCTTCAAGATGTAATTTATTATGCCATGAACATTTTGCCCCCTTGAATAAGATTAGAACTTTTGGAATTCTCAGAGCTAGTTATTTCTCTTTCTGTCATGGAGGACACAGTAAGGAAGTTGCTGTCTGCAACATAGAAGAGGGCTTTCTGAATGCACTAACATCCTTAACATGCATACCCTACTACATTCTAGACTAACTGTAACAAATCCCTGATGCATATAAGCTACTCAGTCTACTTCCTTTTTATTACAGTGGCAGATATCTGAAATGACTGTCATGCCTTCTACACATAAAAAATAAAGGCTTTGAAAGGGTAAATGACAACTAGGCAATGTATCTGAAGCAAAACTGAATGTAGAATATGACTGGTAAGAAGTAGAACTATACAGAGTGTGGATGCTTAGTAAATAATACTAGCTACAAACATTGAAACAGCTTCACAGGGAAAACAGAAAATGTTCCACACTGGACACAAACACATGTATTTTTTTTTTCTTTTTTTTTTTTTTTCTTTTTTTTGCATCAGGCAATACAGTTTCTAGTAACTGCACATGACCTAAAAAGCTACTGGTAGAGTCACTGTGAGTCTTTTAAAAGAGAGGAGGCTCTGATGTCTTGAAGAAATTTGGTTGGATTCAGGGCCCCCTTTCAAAACTTGTTAATGCTGCTTTATTCTGTAGAGATGGTCTGAAGTAGGAGACATATTTTGATAAGAATGTTAAAAAAATCCATAAAAAATAAAATGCCTTAAACAATAAAATATGTTCTTTCACATATATAGAAGCTCAAATCAGCATGCTGATAAAATTGTTTGTTTGTTTCTTTTTGAGGACCACAGTCTATTCCAAATCTCTATCTATGGTTTGGAGGTGCCTTCCAATCACTGAGCTGCCTCCCCTAGTCATCTCTCCATGCATGCATGCTCCTGGTGTTTTATCCCCTTAACACAATACCAGTCTATTAGATTTGGGTTATGCAAATGTGCTCCTTTTAAGTCAATTACAGTTTTGAAGGTCCTATTTTGAGGTGCCAAAAATCTGGATCTCACATACGAAATTGAGGAGTCCATAATTCTGTCATAATTTTGTTTCTTGGAGAGGATAGCACTGTGTGTAAGTGGCCTGTGGCCTGCGCAATTCTGGTTAGAGAAAAGAGTATCCACAAGGGACACAAACACTATCCCTTAGGGCTGCTTTCAATTGTTTTTCTCTCAGTTCTTGTCTCTGCACAGTAGACATACTACAGCAATGGTTCTCAACCTTCCCAATGTTGCAACCATTTAGTACAGTTCCTCATGTCATGGTGACCCCCAACCACAAAGTCATTTTCATTGCCACTACTTCATAACTGTAATTTTACTACTGTTAAGAATTATGATGTAAATGTATGTGTTTTCTGATACTCTTAGTCAGCCCCTGAGAATGGCTCATTTGATCCCCATAGGAGTTATGACCCACAGGTTGAAAACTGCTTTACTGGAATTAAGAGGATATATTAGAAGCTAACTTTTACCAGAGCCTTCTAAAGTCCTCCTAAGAAAAGCACTGTAAATACAAAGGGAGACTCACCATAATCTTGTTTGTCAATTGTGTATGTAAGCTAGAAAAATGTTCTCAATAAACACTGTAATATAAGCAGTTTTGTCTAACATAACATAAGCTATGGTTTGCTACAGCACTTTTTCTTCCTGAGTGATCCCCATGCTGTCAATGCATAGTAACATAAATAGTGTTCAGTTACTAAGTAATCAGACAGAATCTGCATTCAGTAATATCATTTGAACTGGCAAAGACTGGGGGTGAGAGGGGTCGGATAGGACTAGGGGAGGATTGGGAGAAGGGGTAGAAAGGGGAACAGTAGGGGGTATGGGAAAAAATTAATAAAGAAATAAATAAAAAGAAAAGCTCCATATTAACAAAACATTTTAAATGCTCTATTCTGTAGGTGTTTGAAGCATTTGAAGAACATCATCTAAATATATGTCTGTTTAATTTTTAAAACATACTTAATATAAGATTGAATATTATAAATGACAAAATCTAACCTGTTTTTCTTAATTATACATTATATTTTTAAAGGACCTGCATAAAAACCCAAACAAGGGTAGACACATATATACAGTATAACAAAAATAACCTTAAATTTGTATCAATATACCAAATCCATACCAATGTAAAATACTTGAGATTATATATATATATTAAAACACTTTTATTTATTTATTTATTTAATTATTTGCCTCGGTGTTTGCCTGGAACTGGAACTACAGACAGTTGTGAGCTGCCATGTGGGTGCTGGGAATCGAGCCCGGGTCCTCTGGAAGAGCAGACGGTGCTCTTAACCGCTGAGCCATCTCTCCAGCCCCCACATATATACTATTTATATAATGACAAACATCTACAACCTATCAAATAATCAAAAAAGCATAAACCCTACCTCTTAGAAATGTGGATATTGTGTTCTCCAGGCTGTTTCTTCTTGTCTGTGGATGAAGGAACATATAGGGGTTCCTAAGAGAAATAAAATAAGGTCGCATTCTGGGAAAACTACTTATAACATTTGTTGTTCATTCTCTGTGCAATAGGAAAATGCAAGGCTTAGCCAAAGTCCTAGTTAGAATAATCTGTGAGGCTGGACCATCTCAGTTAGCAGCCTGAAAGCTGTTCTGGATTCAGAACTCTGAGCAAATTGCAACAGAGGCACTCTTAGAGGTTGGATCACATGGGCCACTCATTTTCATTGATGTCTGGTCTCCTTGCTCTAAAAACACAGAAATTTTCAAAATGTACATCACCTGTCTTATAGTTTTTCTAGGTTTATTTCTTTATGTCTGTAGCCAGGATTTTCTGGGGATCTTCCCTGATCAAACCTGATTACTGTTTACTTAGAATAAATTCACAGTCTTTTATTTCCTATGAAAACAAAAGTATAACCTCTTCTCCAACACAATACATTTTTTGACTTTCATTTTAAAGTGAAGGCATCCCAGGGGCTGGAGAGATGGCTCAGAGGTTAAGAGCACTGACTGTTCTTCCTAAGGTCCTGAGTTCAATTCCCAGCAACCACATGGTGGCTCACAACCATCTATGATGACATCTGGTGCCTTCTTCTGTACACTGTATACATAATAAATAAACAAATCTTTAAAAAAAAATAAAATAAAGTGAAGGCATCCCTAAAGTGTCCAGGTTGGGTTAAATTAGGCAGCCCTTTCACAACCCCATTTCTTTCAGCAGCTGTTGTTTGCTCATCAGCATTTAAAAAACTCAAAACCAATAAACCACTATACAGGAACCAGATTCCCTGTGTATTTTCCATCATTATGTGGCTTATCTTTTTATATTACTTTACTCTTTCTTTAAAGATGTTGCTGTATTATTTTTAAACTGTTTTTTTCTATGACTGTCTATGTTCATTTTTTTTCTGTTCGAAGCCTACACATTGTTAAACACACTGTCAAGGTCAGATGCATAAAACCTCTAAACAGACTACAGTGTGTTTAACAGTGTTCTTTGATGCATGAACCAAACCTTAAATTCCTAAGCAATGGTGATAGACCCTCTCCATTACCTTATCAAGTTCATGGAAGCCAAGAGTAATCCCTTGGCCCTGACCCTAAACGGCATTTGACAAGGAATTGGATCCAACCTCCCTAGCTCTCAGAAGCTACTGTCTCTTGCACCCATGGCAGGTGTTTTTACTTAGCTTGCTGTTTCTACTTAGCATATTGGCTTCCCCCCACCCCCAGCTATCTCAGGACTTATGTAGAAATTTTGGCTCCACATTGGAATGCCAAAATGCTGTTTTGCTTTCATTACAGTAGCTGTGCTTTAAACTACCAGTGGTCCAGCTGCTAAGGCTGTAGCCTAAGGAAATTCTGTTCCCCCAGACAAAGACTCTGTTGTTCCCAATATAGGTAGTTCTAACAAAATCTCTATAATTCTAATAAAACTCATGTTTCAAAGGCTAGAGTGAAAACTTGTGAGCTCAGAAAATAAGAGTAGCAACTGACTAACTTTCTCTCTTTGCTGGAGTCCCTGGAAGCTATTCCCTGCCACACTGTACCAAGTTAAAAACAAAAACAAAAACACAAAAAAACAAACCCATGCTCAGTTCCTCCTTGCTGATTCTAGCACCCAGTTGCTAACCCTACCTCTCTGAGCCCAGGTTAATTTTAGTTAGTAAAAGCAAATGCAGCACATCATTAACATTGTTAATAAATTCAGCATATTCAATATAACACATTTTTGCTAGTTAAACAAATATTCCACAAGTTTTATTCCCACCATTTTAGCCACTGTGAAACCTTCAGACCTTGGTATCTAATATTTGCCTAGCTAATAAACTGAAGCATGGAAGTGTTGTTAAGTGGCCCAACTGGGATTTGAATCTTCATGTTTTAATGGTAAAGTTAATATTGATTTTATTGCAATAAATTACTTAATGGCTTTTTAAACATAAATAAATTTACTTATTCATTCATTCATTATTTATCTTACATCTTCGCTGCAGTTTCCACTGCCTCCTCAAATCTTCAAGTTTTGACAGAGTCCTTCATGTGCCTTGTCACTGTCCCAATATTGACTTCTTAATTAGTTAATTAGCTTCCTTGACTCCTAGTTTATCTAGATCTGCCCCATAGGGGATTATGTTATGTTGTTACTGTTTCCCGTCATTGTAAATATTTGCCCCACCCCCATGAGTTTAATAAAAGCTGATTGGCTAAAGGCAGAAAGGAAGTGTAGGCGAGGCTACCAGGATAAGAAAACTTGGGAACCTCTCAGAGCAAAGACAGATGTCACAGATGCCAGAATTTAATGCAGAAGGAAGAAGCTGAAATGCTACTTTAAGAAAAGGAACTGAGCCGCATGGCTGAGCAGGATAACAATAATGGGTTAGTTTAAGGGTAAAGAATTAGCGAGCTATATAACTGGACCCTAGGCCAATCAGTGTAAAAATAACTTCAGCCTGTGTGTGATTATTTAAGGCTAAGTAGGGCTGAGAGTGGGACCGAACCTCCAGTACAGGCTTGGAAAGTCTGGGCAAGAAACTTATTACAACATGCCCCTTTCTTTCTCATCTCCTATTTTTTTCTCATCCAGGAAGATAAATAGAAAATTTACCTCAGTTTTCTGAAAACTGACTTACAAAAAAAGAAAGAAGAGGAAAAAAAGAAAAAAAAAAAAAAAAAAGGTGTTTTACAAAGCCACATTTTGCCCACCTTCATGGGTTAGAGAAAAGGGCTTTTGGCTTGTCAGGTCTGCAGGAGTTTTCTTTGACTCCTAAACTCCACACATTTTAAAATTCACAATTTGTTCTCCTATAAATTATCTAAGTACAATAAATTAACCTGTCCAAACATAATGGGGTGTTAGGTTTTTGCTGATGGTACTGAGCACCATTTTGTTTGGCCTCAAAAGTCATTCAGAAAAGAATCACACAAGGGGTTGGGGACTTTAAAGATATGAGAAAACAACTTTCAATAGCAGTTCTTAAAACAACTTCCTCTGATGTTTGCTTGAGTTCTGGTGTTTGAGATAATAAACCAAGGAGATGAATAGACACCTGTGATGTTATAAGTAGATAGAATGAGCTTCAAACCCTGTTTCTTTTCTTAACTAATGCTATAACTTGGTGCAAGAATCTGTTCTTAATACTCAATTTGCTTATTTCTCAAATGGCTATCTGCTATGAAGATAAAATGTGTAAAAGGGTTTTGATTCATTTAGGTATTCCACAAGCGTACTGAACCTAAACTGGTCTCTATGATCTATGGTTCAAGAAAGGAACTCCTATTTCAGGGCCTAAGTCGATGCTTTCTTTACCATCAAGAACCCATCTCCCAATCCTATTACCTGCACAAAGTAACAAGGCTGTGGTTACTGAGTTGATAGATAATATGCAGAGCTTGGCAACTAATTATTATTCAGTTTATTTATTACTATTCTTTTTATTTGCATAGAAACATTTGAAATATTTTTCTTTTTTCCTGAAAAATGAAGAGGCTATATTAAAAAATACTTACTAGCTTAAGATGATAAATATATAAAATTTGAAAGAGATAGTTCATAAGATAGCTTTATTCCCTTTTGGACAATTATAAACACTTCAAATTTGTTTTCACCATTTAAAAAGAGCAGCATTGTGAAAACTTGAGAGAGCAGCATGTAGAGGTTGCCACCAGAATTCCTTTTCATTCTCATTTACACACTGTACAAGATTGCAAATCTTGTCTATTAGCATCTTTTTGTGCATGAGTACATTAATCCAATTCCTTGAAATTCAATTTCCTCCCCCACATAAAGCAGGAAATGATATCTACTTACAATACAGTTGATGTTATTATCTTCCATAGTAGGGTTCAAGGACATTGTCTGGCTGTGTTACTTGACACAAAAGAATGCAGATGTAAGCATTTTTCATATATTTAGGGTAAGTATATTTCTGTGTCATCTCTTAACATAATCACAAATTTTGTACTAACTTACAAAAATGATGTAGAGAACCCTTAATACATATGTCTTAGTAAGAGTTTCTATTGCTATTATGAAACACCATGACTGAAAGAAACTTGGGAGGTATATTTAATAATACAACTTTTAGTCAGTTCATTATCTAGGGAAGTCAGGGCAAGGAATCCAAAAGCAGGAACTGAAGCAAAGGCCATAAAGGCATGCTGCTTACTGACGTGATCCTCAAAGATTTCTCAGCCATATTTTTTTATATACTCAAGAGATACCACTAAGGATAGTACCATGCTCAGTAGTCTGCCTTCCACTCCCTGTCAATCAATAATTAAGAAAATGTACTACAGGCTATAGTAATAAGTTTCTGCCCTTGCTTTTCTGGCCTAGCCCTGAGGTTCTGACCCACTGTCCCAATGAATCACAAAGATGCTTTCATTAATTTTATGCTGATTAGCCTAGGGCCCAGGTGTATAACTTGCTAATTTCTCATCTTAACTCAACCCCTGATTCATATCTTGTTCAGTCATGTAGCTCAATACCTTTTCTCAGCAGCATTTCAACTTCTTTCCTCTGAGTCTCACTGGCATCTTATTGTGGTGTCTCAGAGGTATCTCTCTGGCTTCTCTGCTCTGGTCTTCCTGTTCACAGAGTTTTATTAGTCTGGTAGTCCTGCCCACACTTTCTGTCTGCCTTTGGCCAATTGACGTTTTTATTAAACTAGTATGTGGGACAATTATTTATAATAGAACATAATCCCACTACAATAAGCTTACACACAAGCCAGTCTAGTAAAAGGTATTTTCTCAACTGAGGTTCTGTCTTTCAAAGTATCTCTAGCTGTGCCAAGTTGATATAAAAACTAATCAGCATAAACTGCATAAACTGCTATCAACCTGAAATTGAACTTTGCATATTTGGACAGCACAAAACTCCCACACACACATGAGAATAAAAATCCTGTCTATTTAAAAAGAAGAAAGGGCTACATTAAAAACATATAGTTAAATTGATTTAAAATACATTTAAGTTTATGAGCTCTGCTTTTCCAGCCTTTACTTTCATTTATTGGTAAAATGAGACATAGTGAATAGAAAGATGACTTGAATGTTGAGAAAGGATGCTTTTTACATGTGCAGAGCTAAAGTATTCAGAAAACTAATTACAAGGGTATTTTTTACTGATCCTTTTATTAAAAAAAAAGATTTCTGTTAGGATAAGTCTAATATTCTTTTGTAATAGGAACACAATATATGAAAAGAGAAGAGTTATTCAGTCACTGTTTAGACATAAGTAGACAAAAATATTTTGGTGAAAGTCACCAGACTTGCCTAACAACAGCATGTCAAAACAGACGAGGCAAAATTGTTAAAACTGCAAAGTGAAAGAGATGAATCTACCATTATAATTGGAAACTTCAATTCTCCTCCAGGACAAAGTGTCTGATTTAGCAGGCAGAAATCAGTAAGAATTTTGTTGAATTCTACCATCTGTCAAGCTGATGTAATGACCATTTATTTATACACTATATCAACAGCTAGAAGTACACATTATTATTGAACACAAATGGAACACTTGCTAAGATATATCATATCATCAGTCAGAAAATTTAAATTTAGATAGCCTGTAACATTTGTTCTTAGAATGCAATGAATTCAGAATTAATGACAGGAAAAATAAATTTCAAGTACACAAAGCTTGAAGAAGAGACTTCTAATAGCACAGCAGTTGAGGAGGAAATTTTAAGATAAAATATTTTGAAACAAATGGAACTGGAAATATATAACCTGTTAACATTTGAGGAATGCAATAGAAGAAGGCCTTCAGGAAATTTGTAGCACTGAATCCATACATTACAGGAGATATGGATCTAAAGTGAATAATCCAGACTTTCCCATTAGTAAACTTACAAAAATACAAAAAATAAGAAAAATTAATAAAAATTAGAATAGGAACCAATAAAATTTAAGAAATGGGGCCAATATAGATGAACAAAATAAAAGGTGGGCTCTTTAAAAAGTCCAGTAAAGTCACTAAGCACTTAGTCAGACTAGAAACCAAGGAGAAAAAATATAAACGGCTAAGACTCATGCACATTGAAGAAAACAAAGGGATACTATAAAAAACTCCATGTCTACCTGATATGGAGGCACTAACTTTCTGAAGTGCACAATTTGTCAAGATTTACAAAAGAGCAATAAAGTTGTGCTTTTATCTATTAACACTTGACAGGAAAGTTCAGCTTTCAAAAAATGCAAGAGCTACATGATGTCTTGGGTGAATTTTACTAAATATTCTAGAAATTTTACTACATATGTACAATCTTGTACATAATAGCACAAGATTCTGCTAATCTCCAACCACTTTCAGAAGACAGAAGCAGAGGGAACACTCTCCCAAAGTATTCTGAGATGAGTGTTACCGTAATGTTGAAGCTGGATAATGAATGACACTGCAAGACAGGAAAACACCAACAGCTTTGCTGTAGTTAGAGAACATGGAAAAATCAAGCTGGAACTGATTGGGAAGCTTCTTCACTGCTGGCTAACTTGTATAGCACCTTGTAGTTGTGGGCACAAGATTTGTACAATATCCATCAGAAGGTAGTGTACATGTTATTGGGGAGAATAGTCACTAGAAGTCTTACTCAGCTGTAAACTCTGTGTGTAATGTATATTCTGCTAAGTTGAGCCATAGGTACAATAATGGCATGAATATTCTAGGAGTGATTAACTAATTTCTGATTATATTTAAGGTTTAAGTCACATACAAGAACAGTTGCCTGGAACTATAAATCTGGCAAATTACTTGTGGCTGGGGGACTCATAGATTCTAGCAGAGAACTTACAACAGTTATTTTGTGAAATGCACATTGCTTCAAACTGGCCTTTAAATACAAATCTCTATGCCTACAGATTAATACTAATTTCAGTATTAATCCTGGAAGCAGTTAATTCATAAGCACACAATAAGTCAAGCTGTAGAGAACAGGTATTTGTGGAATGTTCAGTCATAAGTCACACACACACACACACACACACACATAAATATATATATATATATATTGTTGGGATCGACTCTCGAACAAACAGACAGACTCTGATATCAGGCAAAAAGGACAGAGACTTTATTCACGTGCGCATGGGTCAACGGCAAGAGCAGGAGCCCAAGACCCTGACTGCTTAGCTCGTAGGCTTTTTATTGTACGGTCTTTACAGGGAAAGGAGTAGGGTGGTTTTTCCAGGAATTGTACGGGGCGGGGGATAAGTTCACATCAAGTTTGACTACCTGGCTGCTGCAAGGGGGTCCACGGTTTTTCCAAGAACTGTATCGCCCCTCGTCCCAGGCCTATTTCTAGAAACTGTACGGGGCGGGGAGTTTCTTAGTGGTCTGGGTTTGACTTCACAATACATACATATATATATATATATAACACAATCAATCCTAGTTAGGGTTTCTGTTTCTGTGCCAAAGCACCAATTGGGGAAGAAATTTTGGCTTATGCTTCCACATTATAGTCCATCAATGAAGGAAGCCTGAACAGGAACCCAGACAGGAACCTAAACAGGGCAGGAATCTGGAAGCAGGAGCTGCTGCAGAGACCAGAGAGAAGTATTGCTTACTGAATTGCTCTCCATGGCTTACTCAACCTGCTTTCTTATGGAACTCCAGACCACTAGGCCAAGAGTGGCACCACCCCTAATGAGCTGGGTCCTCCTACATCAATCACTAATTAAGAAAAGGCCCTACCAGATTGTTTACTGACCTCTTTTGATGGCATTTTCTTAATTGAAGTTCTCTCTCTCTGATAACTTTAGCTTGTGTCAAGGTTGATATAAAACTACCCAACACAAGCAACCCTTTGTCAGCTTGGCACACATCCCAGTTAATTCACAACCTTTCATTGTGGTCAACTCATGGTACCAGAATTTTCTAAGTGCTAGGGTCTTTTGTTGCAATAGGGTTACATTTTTACCAATAATCTCTCCTGGGCTTTTTTCAGGAACTCTGGCCCTGTTACACAGTGCCCAGCCTCTGATGCTCTTTATAACCTCTTTGTAATTTAAGAACAGTACCACCTAGGTAACTCTTACACTATCGTGTTTGGTTGCCAATGTAAAATTTAACCTTGGCCACCTCTAGAACAAAGTTTCTGTGTGCTAACTCCCAGGAAATACCTCAATAGAAGATTTCACCTTGGTGATGCTGTTGCTGGTCTCATCATAATCCCCTCTAATTGCTCAGCTTCAGCTAACCAGCATCCTTGTTCCAGTAACACGAAAGGTTCTCTTTAATAGTTCAGGTTTCTTGTTAATCACTGCTGACCATTCAGCCCAGGTGAGTAGAACCACTGAATCTTATAGTCTTTAAGTAACTCTCAAACTTCTCTCTAGAACTTTACAAGCTAGGGCCTCAATCTCCCCTTCCTGTCAACATTCTTTTATTCCAAACTCACACATAGCAGCTCACCAAGCTTTGAACACCCAATGGCTCTTCTCTCCCAAAGTTCTGAAGTCCTTCCACAATCTTCCCCAAAACAAGATAGTCGGGTCTGTCACAGTAATACTACTCTATCCTGGTACCAGTTTCTGTCTTAGAGTTTTTATAACTATGATGAAACACCATGACTAAAACCAAGTTGGGGAGGAAAGGGTTCATTTGGCTTACACTTTCACATTGTAGTTCATTACTGAAGGAAGTTAAGACGGGAACTCAAATGGCAGTAACTTGCAGGAAGGATCAGATGGAGAAGCCATGAGGAGAGCTGCTTACTAGCCCCTTCTGGTTTGCTCAGCCTGCTTTCTCATAGAACCCAGAGCCACCAGCTCAGGGATGACACCACCCACAGTAGCCTGGGGGCCCTTCCCACCAATCCCTAATTATGGAAATGTCCTACTGGCTTGCCTATACCCCCCACTTATAAAGGCATTTTCTCAGTTGAGGTTCTCTCCTCTCAGAACACTTAAGCTCCTGTCAAGTTGACATATTGCTATCCAACACATACTCCAACTATAAGAGCCCCTTCTCTGACCTTCACCTGCACTCTGAGCCTTGAAGACTACAGCCTGTGGTTAGCTAGTTGCATATCCTGTGTCTCCCATTGTCAGGTATGTTTTGACTTTCTTGCCTGGAGCTGGGCTTTTTATCTGAAGTCAGTAATCTCCAGCCACCTGGGGAACTCCCACTGTGCTTCCCGCTCCAGGTAGTCCATTATTAAACTGAGATGAGGATTCAATAAAGTGACATTCTCCTTGAACAAATGAACGGATGAATGTTTGTGTCATTTTCAATCTGCAGGCCCAAGCCTGAGTCGCAGACCCAAGTAGCACAGGCTGCTACCCAAGAGTCAGGGAACATCATAAAAAAGTGGGTGGGGAGATTTCAGTAGTTAAGGTCAAGAATGACAAAGTGAAATAATGTCTCTGGACATGACCAGATACTGCATTCACAAACTCACAGCAACTGTGGTTGCCTGCACAAGAAAAGAACAATATCAACATAGTCAAATTTCCAGCAGTCAGGTTTTATAGCAGTGTTGTCCCTGGTTGAGAATGATCCAGTAGATGGATCCATACTTATACATATGTGAGTAACACTAATTACATCCTGTAGGTTACTAAAAAAGGCATGATTCTACTATAGATGTATAAAGATTGGAACAATCAGAGGACTGAGTAGTTAATGTTACTGAAGTACATTGTATACACGTATAAAATTTTTAAAGAATAGCTTAAAATATTACTTAAAAATAAGTGAAAACTACAGATCTGACCACAGTTTTAAAAATCTTCAAGAAATGTTGTCTAACAAAGTTCTGGTATTTAAAGAGAATAATGCGCTGCAGCCAAATGGAATTTATTCTATAATGTAAAACTATGTCATTTAAAAATAATACATAATATTTCATTTATTAGGAAAAGAAGAAAAATGACATGATTATAGATTCAGGAAAAACACATGATGAAGTCTACCACATTTTCCCAATTTAAAAAATACTCTTTAATAAGCTGAGAATAGAAACAAATTTCCCTGAGATGAAAATGAAAAAAAAAATGTGCAAATAATTTTCTGATTTATATTCAGGTTGATTTGTTGGCCATACAGTTGATTGTCAGCTGAACACCAACAAAGTCTAGTGACTTTTTGAGAGTATCTATTAAGTTTTGGAGTAGTTTTAGGTTCAAAGAACAAATTTATAGAAATGTAGAGAATCTCTCACCTTTTTTCTTCTTCTCACACCTACACAGCTCTCATTTTATTCATATTCCTCTGAGGATACATTTGCTTCATTTGAAACCACACACACCAATTTTCACCCAAACTACGAACAGTGTTTCTGACACATTAACATTCACTCTGGTGTTGTTCCTTCCATGGAACTGGACAAAGGGATAATGACAACCAGCACCACACAGAGAGCACCAGTTTCACTGTTCTTTGATTTCATGGTGTTTTGCTGATTGGCCCCTCTACCCACCCCACACAGGACACAGTTACTGTGTCAGTTTCCCTTTAACAGAGTTGCATGTATTCAAATCAGTCAATGCATGGGCCTTTCAGATTGCTTCTTTGGTTTCTTGATGTCTTTCCATTCATTCCCATTGAGCTCTAAATAGAATCCATTGTCTGGATATTTAACAGTTTGTTTATTCATTCATCTACTAAAGGACATTTTAATTGTTACCATGTTTTGACAGTTATAACTGAAATTGCTATAAATATCTGTGGGCAGGATTTTGTGTAGAAACTTTTTTTTCACTCTTTTATGCTAAATACTAGGGACCATTTTTGTATCACAGTGTAAGAATGTACTTAGTTTGAAAGGAAACCACCAGGTTGTTCCACAAAGTGCCTGTGCTGCTCTACACCAGAACCGACAAAGAATAAGACTTGCTGACCCTCCTCAGGCTCAATAGCATTGGATGTTCTCAGGGTTCTGGGTTCCAGCCATTTTAATATATATATATATATATATATATATAAAATATATATATAGTGCTCACTATATATATATTTAATATATATATTAAAATATATATATATAGCACTATATATATATATAGTGCTCACTATGTTTTAATTCATGTTTCTCTTGTGACAGGTTGTAGATTTTTTTCACATGCTTACTTGGCATTGGTATACTTTAAATAATGACCTATTTGCTAAGTTCTTTGGTCTATTTTAAATCAAGGTGTTGTATTTTGTTACCATTGTTTTAATGAGTTCTCTGTATATTCTAACATTTCTCCCTAAGATACAAATTTTGCAATATTTTCTCTGAGTATGTTGCTTCCTTATGGTATATATCTTTCACTTTTCAAAATAATTTATTTCATGGATCTTTAACAATGTTCATAAAAATCTGTCATAAAAAACTGCTATCTAAAATTCCTTACTTGGTCTTTTCAGGATTTTATAGTTTTACATTTTAAATTCTCTGTGTTCTATTCATGCTAACTTTCTGGGGGAAATCTAAATCTATATTTAGAGTATTATTTTTTATATTTCCACATAAATAATAAAAGAATAATTATTTGCAAATTAATTAAAAAAAGGTTTTAAGATATACCACACTCAGGATCTCTTTTATAAAATTTTACTATGTTCTTGGAGGACCTGTACTATGAACTTAATTCCAAGTGACAGTCTTAAACATGTACTAACAGAGAAGACCTAGAGCATACACAATGAATACAGGGAGAAAATACGTAAAAAAAAATTAAGACAGATTATCAGGCAAAAACTAAACAATTGTCCATCAGAATTAAATTACTGTGTGTCAGATTTAGTCACAATTAATTTAGCAACTGCTCTTGTATATATACCAACTTATAAGAAAAGCAGATAGAAGAGACTTTGGCTTTTACATTGTCCCCAACCTATGTAAGTAAGCACTTACTGTATTGCCCACAGTATTGGTAAGTCTGGGAGGACCATGAGCCACTCTTTCCAACTCCTGTCAGTAGAAATTTAAGCACTCAGTAGTAGAAAAATATCATAGGAGTTAATTATTTTTCCAAAACTGTTGCATTCTGCAAATGTGCTCACTTCACCCCTCACTGAGAAATGCTACATCTGTGACGTTACTATACCATTCTTTATTGACTTGTTCTCCACCTAGCTGAGAAGTGCTGTATCACGTATCCTTCTCTGTTGACTACCATGCCTTGTTTCACTTGGGAAACTTTCAGAATTGAAAATGTGGCCAAAGAACCAAATAGATTTTTCTGTCCCTAAGCCTTCCAGAATGATGAATTACAATGGTTAAGGTCTTTGAAGTTCACTTCATTACTGAGCTGGAGCCCAAGAGGAACTGGATGTCTAAGGACACTCATGCCCGCTTTTGTTGCCTTGCAACTACTTTCAGTCATTTGTGAACATAAAGATATATCTAATAATTATGTTAGTTATTCTTAAATTCATGCTTGAGGGCTGCATTTCACAATACTAAACCAATCAGAAACTGGGTGTAAGCTCCATGGTTGTCTGTTGTTTGTATTTTCCTGTTTCCATTACAGCCTTAGGTCATACGTAACACAGTCCTGTAACCCCTCAGGCAGCAGTTAATAAAAGAATATTCTGAGTGGCCCCTAGCTGTTCTAAGCATAGGCCCCAGAATGTATACTACACCCCAAAGGCTTGTGTCTTTCTAATTCTTTAATTATTACCTTTTTTGATGCATGTAGCTACAACTTCTTAGAAAGCTCCAGTATGTACCCCACAGCCCTCTCTGGAGTGAGGGGAATTATCGAGAATGAATCTTTCTAGCTAAGCCTTATTTCTTTTCTGGATGCTTCTCAGTACAAGGTTTCAGAGAACAGCTTACCCTCAGTAGACTCATGAGAGGAAGCTTATTTGCTATGGTTATATGAGAAAGAACATGCCATTTTACCACTGTTGATAGAAATAGAACCAGATGTTTTTTCAACAAAAACCTTTCACCCAAAATCAAAATAATGACTCCCTTAAATATTTTTTTTAGCTCCCACTCACTTTGGATACCGGTGCATGTGCAAATTCACACTTATACATGCACACACACCTTATGCGAGTTGCATGACAATATTCTGTTCACTTTCTTCTTTCTTCTCTCTTTTTTTTTTCTTTTTTTTAACCACACTAGAGTTTATTAAAGCAGGGAGCAGAGATAGGGGCAGAAGGTAGCAGAGGAGAGGGGGAAGGGGAAGGGGCCAGGGCTTGTGTGAGCCCTTTCATTAAAACGAGTAGGTGGGCCCATGTTTGCATCACCACACCCAGGGGCATGATTGACAGTTACATTCCAGGTGAATGCAAGCTTTGGAAATTCTTACATTCCACCCTTTTTGATATATTAAAAAAACTGGATTTATAGTGGAATGGGTCGTCGTGGTGGTCTTGGTTACTTCCTTTTGACACAAGGAGGGAGAGGTCTTTAGCTCATCTTGCTGGCAGAATGAAGGATTTGGATCATAGGGCCGTGAAGTTTGTTTCCTGGAACAATCAACGCCGTTGTTGTGGGCTTACAGTCTGCGACCAGGCAGATGGAAGGTGGTCTCTGGTGGAGGGTCAAACAGGTGTCCCCAGCACCTATGCATGCTTAGGGCTGGGGGGCCCCCCGCCGAGCATGGCACCAATGTTAGTTTTTTGTACATGGCATGTGAATGGAATCTCAACACCAGGAATACCACACTAGAGTTTATTAAAGCAGGGAGCAGAGATAGGGGCAGAAGGGAGCAGAGTTAGAGGAGAGGGGGAAGGGGAAGGGCTCACTTTCTTCTCAAAGCCTACTGAAAATCAAATAATGATTCCACAAAAAGGTAATTGCTTCATTTAATGGCTTGACCCATCTTTGCTCAGACAGCTCAACAGGGGTGATTATGTTCTTATTCCCATCCTCTGATGCTAAAGGAGAAAAGTAAACTAGTCTGGGTCCCTTATATAGATATTTGTGGAAGAATTTAATATGCCATAGCTTCCTCAAACGTGAAAAAAAATAAATAAAAAGCAAAGTCTTGAGTATGGGGTTAACACTAAATTAGTGGCAGAGAAACAGTGGTTCTCTTTGTTAACTGACCCAGATCATTAAATTAATTATGTAATTTAATATCACCATCCTATTTGATAGCTGCCTAATAATTCTCTATCCTACCTTACAGTCAATTGTAAACTCTAGAAATGGAAGAACCTATTTATTTTGTTCAAATTTGCAATTTTTTGCCATATGAACTATTAGTAATCTGTAATCTCTTTCTCCTCAGGGAGCCTATTACTCCCGGGAAAGGATGATTGCCTTATTTGAATCGTGCAGTCGTAGCAAGTTTCCTCTCTTTCATGATTTGCTGCAGGTGAGGATGGACTATACTCCCATTTGTAGCTATGCTTTCTTGGTGATAATTGTTTCCTTCTCATATTCTCCATCTTGAGCCTCAGAGAAAAGGAGCAAGGAACTCCTCATGGAGGATCCAGCAGCAGCTTCCCATTGGAATTGAGAAGACAGATTCACCTGGAGCCTGCATTAAAACTGGATGCTCTCCATCTGCACTGGCTTGGAGACCTGAGTTTCAGACTGCTCCAGAAGACTCCTTGTTGTTGCTGTTGTTCTTCCCCCTTTCTCTTGAGGCAGGGTCTCCCACGGCATAAGTGGGCCTTGAATTTACTATTCCACATGAGGATAACCATGAACTTCTAATCTTGTTCTTCTATCAATGAAGTGCAGGGGTAACAAGTGTGTATCACTATCCTTAAGCACTTGATTTGAGAATTACCCTACCCTGGATATTTGATATCTCAAAAAGTGTATGTATGTGTAGAAAGAAAGAAACACAGCACATTTCAGAGTCCATTTTTGAGCTTCAATTCCTTCCAGAGTCTTGTTATCTTTTAATTTTGAGTTTCCCGTTATCACATTATATTACATTAACTTTTTCTAAATTGTTGGCTCACAATTGTGGTCTCTTCCACATTCTCTTATTTTACTATGATGGTACTTTCTTTCCCTTTCATTTTTTGGTTCTAAATACATTTTGCCACTCTACTTTATTTTGCTGCTTTGACTATCAAGTTATGCATCTTCAATACCTCTAGGGCATATTTGATTTTTTTCCTCTGGCTCCTCACATGTCTGGGTGAAACACACACACACACAATGTAGTAAGATATAAAGAATAAGACTCAATGATGAGATTTCATATAAATCAACTTAATGAGATTTTCATATAAATGAACTTTAAAAGATATTCTCTGATCATGATCACATATTAATTCATGTAAAGAATCCATTTGGTATAACAGCATGCTAACATACTTTCTTTTCAAGTTCTCAGAAAATTAAGACCAAAAATTTGAGGAATAGCTTAGTCGTTCAAGTATGGCATTTGCTTAGCTGACTGATCCATGACGAAACTGTTATTCATTTTTATTTATTATTATTTCATGCAAATATAAGAAAATCTCTACTTATATTTTCTCTTATGGACACTATCCATATTCCAGTGATGATGGCTGGGTCCTTACCCCAGGAAGAACACAGCTCTCCAAAGAACATATCAACCAAAGTGTGCATCCAAAATTCCCAGTAGCAGTTGAAAAGAGCCAAAGAGGACAGGTGCCAGGCAGGAGGATATTTTAGGCTTGGCTGATGGTCCACATTAGATACTTCCTCTGACTACCAGAGCTTTTCATTAGGAGAGGATACTGTGTCCTTCCCAGCCTTCCCACACCCTCTCCCTATATTTTCAGCACTCTCATTTCAATGTGAGTTGGATGACATTAATCTTCTGTTGTACAGAGCACTGCATATAGGAAATCTTTTAGCAGTGTGACAGAAGGGAAGAAAGGGTGCTTCCTCTCTCCAATCACAGGCTTTGGCTAGCACTGGGGATAAAGCATAATGGAAGGATTATATATGAAGCAATAAGTTTCCCTAAAATCCACCAATCTTGGAGTTAAAACCAGGGTACTTATTCACAGTTGCCATCTCAGATTGGGGCAGAGTCTCCACTGTTCCCTGTATTGAGGATTTTCTAGAGAGTACACCATTTCTCACATACATCTCATAATAGTCCAGATTTCTGAGTCCTGGGAGTTTAGTCTAATGATGAGATTTCAATTTTCCCCACTCTGTTCCCATAACCATTGTTGCCATAAGGTTCTCTTTAAACCATATTGGTCTTTAAATGTCTTACTTTCTAGATGAAATTAATTCCATGTGGTGTTTCTGCCCACCATTTGTAGTCTGTTGGCTTCTAACACTGTTCTTATCATGTTCAGCCTAAACACCTTGAGTGGCTTTCTCCCTGCTCAAAAGCAAAAAAGTCTAAACTCTTTACAGTTTTATAAACTTCCAAAATACCTTTCCAAACTTATCTCTATATCCTTCTGCATGCCCTATGCTTCTGAATATGTTTCTGAGTATCTTGTGCCTCAACCTCCCACAAAGGTGTTCCAACTCATGCTTTCCTAATCATCTCTTGAATAGACCTCTTACTCCTTAAACTCTTTGGGATGAACATACTCTCAAAGCTGATCTTAAAAGTAATTATTTCTGTTTTTCTTCTGATTAGCTTAGCAGGAATTAAATAATTCCTATCTGAACTATTATAACATTGATGTTTCTATATATTATACTATTTCTATGTCTTTTATTATAGTTGGAGTTATCATCCTGATATAAAATGTTTCCCATTGGATCATATGTTTAAACAATTGTTCTGCAGCTCGTGATACTATTTTTGGGAAACTGTGGAAGTTTTCATGGGTGGACAGAAACTAAAAGGAGAGATATCCTGAAGGTTATTGCCCACATTTTGATTCTGCCTACATAGTGTCAACCTGTGCCTGCTGAAATATGACCATTCAACACATATACCTGTGACCCTGGACTAAGTTGTTTCATCCATTGTCCCTTTTTTGACACAGTGGAATATAACCTGTAAACTGTGAGCCCAAATAAACTTCTCTTCCCCTAGGCTGCTCCTGTCAGATATCAGTAACAAGAACAGTAACTAAAATAGTTTTCCTCTGTCTGCTGGATGATAACTCCTTAGCTACAGGGTCTGTTTGTTCATCTGTATACAAGAAACAGAGTCCAACACACAGAGAGCTGCTTGATATATTTTGATTTGTAATAAATGAGTATTTCAGACGCAAAGCAGGCACTGTCTCTCTATTGCCTGCATAATTGAGTTGTAATTTCCATTTTTGCAGAAAGCCTTCAGACTAGAAAGGAAAATTCAAGCCCACAGTAAGCCGCAGTGGAAATTTTTGGAAGACACACGCCCTTCGGGCCTAACTTCATTACTCCCCCATAAGACCCACACAACCCTTTTTCTGTTGTCTCTCCACCTCCTTCCAGCTTCAAAATTGCTTTCATATTCTTATCTCAGTTGCACATGGCTTCTTGGAAGTAATTTTATTAAAATGTATTTGAAGCAGTTGCCGGTCCATTAACACCTTCTTGCATCCAGCTGTGTCAGATAAGCCCTGAGAAACTTATTTTTCTCAATTGAGAAAAGTTGTAGCTCCAGCAACTACCAAGAGGCTTCTGGGTCTACCCAGGATGTATAACAACACAGCCAAAGTGATACAGTTGCTATGTCTTGGTGGTTGGGAGCTATAAGGTTATAGCAGGTCCCTGAGCACAACAAAGGAAAATTTCACCTGCAACAATCAGATTCCCCTGGCAATCCATAGAAAGTTCTAGGTCCTGAAGACCCATGAGCGGATTCACTTCAAACTGAAGACAGAGGAAGAAGTTGAAGAATAGGAGAGTAAAAGTACTGTGTCCACGAATGTCGTAGTTTGTAAACTCTGCAGAGGAGGGAGGACAGGGTTCGGTCCACCATCACTGGCTTCTGCTGGAGATCCAGAGAGACTGGGAACTAGTGATTGGGCAGGACCTGTGAGAAATGGTAAGAAGTAAATGGTACCTACACAGCAAACCAGAAGAGAATAAATGAAAGAATAAAGAAAAGAGAACTGACTGGTAAGTGGTGGGAGACCAAGATTTCTATCCTGTACAGACACTATTTACAGAAATAATTTCTTATCCTTCATAAGATTAGAGATACTAACAAGTCAGAAATCTAGACAAATCTCTCAAAATTCAAGCACATTTTTGAACATTTTTAATCTGAAAAAAAGGGAGAGTTGATAAATCATGGCTCTAAGTGAACATGAAACAGTAAACTTGTGCACTTCAAATAAGGTACAATTCATTTTGAAGTCTTCTTCTTTGTCTTGAATTCCTGTGCAGATTACTGTTCTCTAGCAGTTCTCTAAAAATAGGACTTTTATGTTTCAGCTGCCCAGACAGATGACAATGAAGATTTGAGGCAGTGTTGCCCAGCAGATGTTCCCTGTTGATTTGCTATTGACTGATTCTGACCACAGACAAGGTAAATATATTCCTTCTGAAACTTCAGAACCCAACCAGAAGTTTCCTGACAGAGACATGAAAGCCCCTTTGTAGATAAAGGAAATACTTATTCACCTCATTAAAAAAACAATTGATTAAAGTAGGGTGCCGCAAAGGTTTCTATTTGTTCTCCCTTCAGTGTTCCTCTCCAACCACCTGTGGAAGCCTGTTGGACTCACTAGACTTCATCAAGAAATATGTGAATGCTGTCACACTGTAACAGTTATGGTATGCAGCTGAATCAAGCAAGTCTGGAAGCTCTGATGAAAGAAGCCAGTGACATTCAGGCTTAGTATGAAAAATTAAGGTAATGTGAAGATGAAGCCATACGGCAGAATAAGAGTTTGAAGAGGGAGACTGCAACTGCTAGCCAGCAATTCAGGCACTAGTTAGTGTATTAGACTGTGATAATTTAAGAGGAACTTCAGAACCAGAAAATGGTGGTAAGATTCAGGGAAAGAACTGAAGGTCAGTAGTAAGACCCAATCTGAGCCTGATTTCTTCAGACTCCCTGGCCTAGGACTATTGGATAAGGGTGTGTCAATGCTTTTAGAAACTTGACTGCTGATACTACAAAGCCACATGACCTCTTTCACCTGTGATCCTTAGATACTGAAGCTGTTTTTACAATTATTCCTGGTTGGATCCATAGAAAAAGACTTTCTGTTTGGCCAAGGCTACATAAGATGGGCTTTGTAGCTATTTAATTCCTTGACCTTCATTAGTGTTTGAGCCTGCGAATAAGAATCCTGGGCACCTGTGTACTGACTCTACATAGCAAGGGAGGTTGTACTTCTGGTGCCTGTCTGTTGTAAAAAGTTTTTCTGGACTGTTTTGGGTTTGGGAGGTTTGTGACTTGGAGTTTGTAACCTGGCGCGCTAGGCTGCACTTTGGAAAGTTACTATAGATTCTTAGCCAGTTCATACTGATGTGTGTGTGTGTGTGTGTGTGTGTGTGTGTGTGTGTGTGTGTGTGTGTATGTGTGTCTGTACATCTGCTTACCCTGCATAATACATACTTTTGGAACATGAACTTATCCAGTGCTTGCTACATGGTGCTCTGTCTCAATAAGCAACAATTTTCTTCCCTTCCAGGTTTTGATTCTGGACACCTTTTACGTCTGTACTTTTATTTTCCTACTTTGCCTATTTTGCATCTTCAACATCTCTAGGACAAATTTGATCATTCATCATTCTTCTCTGTGTTATTCGGCCATCCTGATATAACCTCTGTCCAAACACCAGCATGGACCACCTGACAGTTAGGACCCTGGAAGACTATCAGGTGACTGGGTAGATTGTGAATTGTGCTTGGAAAGGCAGCTTTGTCACTAGGAACAAAAAGGATACCATTCAAAAACATACACAAATGAGATCTCAAGATAAATAAAGGGAAGAGCCATTTTATTGTTAACTACAGGTCACAGTCTTTTCTGTAAGTCTTGTGATGAAGCTCAGGATGCTGTAGTCTTCTTTAAAAAGGCAACACTTAGAGCCTGTTGAATCTTTCTTCAAATTTTAAATCCCATTTCAGGAGCATTTCAGAAACCACCAATAAGTGAGACACACAGCTGCTGACATCCACCGACAGAAGCAATCTGACAGAATCTGTGTACAGAGGTGACAAAGAGGGGCGCTGAGTGGCAGTTGGAGCAATCATGGGGGAATATTGAGAATTTAAAAACATTTTTTTAAATGGCAGAATTCCTTGGCCTCAGAAGACCCAGTAATCATGAGAGGCACTGAAAGGAGTCTGGGAGAGCTTCAATAGGGAGTCAGGCTGCTTGTGCAGGATTCTGGCTCTGCCACTGACCAACTGTGATGCCCAGAGCCAATTATTTAGCCTCTCACTAACCCGATTCAGCACAAGCAAACGGGAGGAATAACAAAGGCTGCCGCATCCTGTGAGAGCTCACCAGGTGACCTGATGCAGATAAGATAGTAGCTGAGCTATTTGGAACCAAAATCACATTAGGCAGGTCAGACTAATGAGACAAGGGTGAGGTCTAGGGGGGTGGCGGAGAACATTATCTGGCTGCATGGCCAGACAGAAAGTGTCCTCAGGCTCAACTCTCTTCTGTCTCCTCAGCCCCAAGCGCTACTGGTTGTTGTGCCAGCGCTACTCCAGATAAAGTTAGTCAGGAAAGACCAGCTGTGGTAGCTTGAGCCTCTCTGAAGCCATCAGAAATGTGTCTTCTCCCCCAAAACCACTCTGCTCTGCCTGTGTGTGGAGGAGCTTCCTTTCCGTGTAGGATTAGGGACGGAAGTCTTCTAGAGCCTTCATGGACAGAAACTACAGCAAACCCCCACTAGAGAAAAATGACTCACATAAAGCTCCTTACACATGGCAGCATTCTATGGGAAAGCTGAGAGACTGGCTACAGAAGTTGAGAACATTAGGGTTTTGAAAGCAGCAATACTAATGAAGAGCCACAGAGAGCTTCAGCTTTGTATGGCATTCAAGAATGGAGAACATGGGACAGATAAGCCACACTATACTTCAGAAAGATCCTGGGCTTCCATGCCAAACAAACCTGTGCTGGGATTTATGCCCCACTTCCCTGTGATGTGAGTAATAGTAGCACCTAGCACACGATGCTGATTTGAGGATGGAATGACATCACATTCAGCTCTCTCCTTTCCCCCACCCCAAGAATTTGTCTCTGTTTCTACCAGCCCCAGCTTATGTCATCGGTGCCTTCACAGCTCCTCCTTGTCTTGGTGAAATGACTCCTAGACAAGGTTGAACACTGCCAACATGCTCTAATTATAGCACCAAGGTAAAGACATTGGCTTTGAAAAATGACTTCGTAGTGAAGTATATCTGTTGAGGACTGGTTGAGTTATGGATTACACAGAGTGACACTGTCTCCATCTTTACCCAGGCTCAACCAGTACTGTAGCACAAATATCTCTTGAGCATTCCCACAGCAGTGTTTGTGGCAGACATTTGCATGGTGAAGTGGGCCCATTTTTTCTGTCCTGTATTAAATGCCCAGAGGCAATAATCCTCATTATGGGCCAATGGCTTAGAAAATGTTATTATTAAATCAAAGCCATTTGCAATAAAGGGAAAAATTCATCTGCAACTATAAACTTTGTTGCTGATAGCTGAGTATTAGGAAAACAAATAGTTCCCAAGTCCCTTCAGACCTAGCTCTTCAAAGCTTAATCACATGGCAACCCCCACCCCAGGACTTGGAGAGACATCCCAGGAGGAAGATTCCAGGAATGTAAATGGTTTCTCATAAAACATTGGACCATGCTAATTACCCAGCTTATTTTCTAAAATGCCATTATTTAAATTGAACTTGTACATGGCTCTGTTTCCTGTTACAAAAGAGTGGAGTCACACATCCTTGGGTGGTAATTCTACTTCCCAGGAAAACTTCACACAAATCAATAAAAGCCTCCATGTCTACCTCTCTAGTTTAGGATAAGTAAGTGGACATTTTTGTTTGAACACATTTTTGAAGACTTAGAATCATGTCTTAATGTACAGATTGTCTCAGAAGAAGCCAGTGCCTTGTCTTGGCTGTGGAACAATGTTCTCATAGGGCTTATGCTATGGTGGTAAAAGCTGTTTTTCTTGTGTTGTACAGAAGTCCAGACAAACTGCAGCCAAGACAAACCTATCCTTGTCTTCACATAGGACTGTAAGGCATAGCTTTGGGGTAATCTCACATCAACTATCAACTGCTATATGCTTTTTGTATTCTAGATACTACTACATGATAGATAGAAGTACTGTGGCAAACAAGACATATTTTCTTTCACGAAAAGAAATTGTAGTTTTGTTTAGGAGGTGATGGGAGCAAAATTCCATATATCATTCAAATAGATCACAGTTCTGAGAGATGGAGTCTGTGAACCCAATAGCCTCCATTTAACTGAGGCAAGAACTCTGAGGACTAAGCAAGGGACAGATCCTGATTTGGGGCCACAAAGCCTAGGCATGGAGAACACAGAGAATGGGGGCACATACATCTAGAGATCTTCTTCTGGTGGAACTAGAGGAGGGACTGTGACCTCCTATTTCTGCTGTTCCTCCCTCTGACCAATAAGGTAGAGAAATGAAGAGTCAACTGAGCTGTGAGAGCTGTGGACATTAGCAGAGGCTAGAAGCCCTGTGTGGTTTCTGGGCTCCAGCCCTCAAGGATGATTCCTGTTTAACCCATGCAGTGCCATACAACCTGTCCACCTAAGGCCTTTTAAGTGATTACCAACTGTTAGTGCAAAGCACTGCAGGGATGATACTGACTGCAAGAACCAGCAGAGCATGCTCAGCAAGGAGCAAGTGTTCTGCCCCTGAATCTGCTTTTGACTACTTCTGGTCCTTCTCCAAATCCACAGCCCAGATAACACTACACCACTCACATATGACATTGATTACTTGCTAAGTCAGCACATTACCTCTCAAGGAAGTACTCAGTGTTAATCATTCAGAATCTAGACTTCCGGAGTCAATCTATCCTTGTTCTGGCCCAGTGTTTTATCTCTTCTGGACTTGATTTGTCAGATCATTGGTAGTGGGAGCTATGAAGGGAGATAGTAGAGAAGCTTTTGTTGAGACATCAAGAGGAAACTTCCTTGATGTGTTGATGAATGAAAAGACTGGTGTGTGGTAGGATCATAAACAATGACTTTTAAGATGTATAGTGCTGAAGCTGAGAATCAGTTCTAGAGGTCAATCCCTATACACTTACAATTATTTATTCTACTGAGGGCATCATCACAGCCCAGAGAAATTCCCCACAGAGTGCTGGGTAGATTGTTAAGGAGAGCTTCTCCTTCCCAATTCAGTTTTCTTTTGACAAAACAACAACAACAAAAAGTTCAGTGCTTGAAACATCATTTCCCCCTGGTTGAGAGAGAATGCTTGTGAGTTTTACCCTCTACTCCTAATGACTTTGAGAGGCACTAGCTCAGGATGTTTTCCACAGCCTTCTGTTGAAATGCATTGTGTTGGAGATCCTTAGGTTTGGTGAGTTCACCAATGGTTTGACTCTTTATTTGTTACTCAATCTGACTCTTGGGAAGCTGACTCACACTAACTCATTTGTATGGGGGTCCAATAGTTAGACCACAGTGCTCTCTCCTCCTCAATTATAATGAGAAAAAAATATTAAAGAATTAAAGCCTTCTCTTGGTGTAGCTAGAGGAATGAACAGGGAAAACATAGCCTGGTTGTGGTCAGATCATCCCAGGCTGTACTCACTAAAAAGAGTATGTGATTCTCTAATCATAAGTCATTTTTTTTTTCAAATTAAACAAATGTTATTATCCATAAAGGTAATGTTGGTTCTTTTTACTTTACACAGCAAATTCTTGTCAAAAGACTTTTGTTATTATTCTTGAGACATTGTTGTCTAGACTGCGTATTGGAAAATAAAATATTGAATGATTTTCTTTTCAGTTCTTGAGCCACATAGTTGGCCAATATTAGCACTGGGCTTTTAAAAATGAAAAATACATACATGCCCAAAGTACAAAGAGAAATCAATAGTGCAGTGCCCACATATCTTCCACATCAACTGTGCCTTCAAGCAGATCTGTTAAGGTGGCTGATATTGTTTTCAGTCTTATGTTCTACCCTCATTTAAACTGATTATCCTAGGAGAGCTGGAGGGCCAAATAGGGTCTTAGTGTCTGATTCTGCTGAGCAGGATGCAGACCCCAGTTGTAAACCACTTAATCAGAGCTCAGCCTTGCTTACAGAAGGAGCGGGCACATCCTCCCTGGAGCATCCTAATAACATCACATTACACACTAAGTTTTATTTCTTACTTACTTGGGAATAACAACAATCTTTCCCTGCTTGTTGGCCAAAATTAATTGAGAAAAAAATACACCAGAAAGAGATAGAAGGATTGATAAACTAATTGAAGAATATGGCCTGACATGTACAGCATCAAAATTTGGAAATTCCACCCCCATGCCTATTCTGTGACCTTCTAACCAGCCTGAAGGATCACTTACTGTTACCTCAGCAACCATTTGATTCCACAGTACATCCAGAGCACTTGTCTGAAGCTGGTATAGAACGTTTCATTTTCTTAGCTTCTCCATCATTACTATATTTGAAGGAAGTAGGGTTTTTTTTTCTAACTAGATTTCCCTTTTGTTTTTTTTCTATATTTTTGATTTAATGTCCTTGTGACTGTTGGGATAGTATGTATGTATTTTCCTTTGAATGAGCCTGACCCACTAGAGTTAAGTCAACTCACCTTTGTGACCAACATATATTTGCAAATCAAAACAGGTCTTCCAGTTTTCATGAAAACTGAGATTTTATATAAATAGGAATTTTAGATATATTTTAGTGGCACAGTTTCTTTTCTTTTTACAATTAAATTCAAGAGGGGCTGCTCCTGCTCACAGCTGGTTCATATCAAGTCCACGTCCTCTAGGAATGTGGAAGGGTTTTGTTCTTGCACAGCTTCAGTTAGACAGCACAAAGTAGGATTTTCACCTTTAGTGAGCTGACGAGACCTCCATTGGTGAATTCTCCTCAGTTTGCATCTTTCCATCTTTGACTTCTGTTAGGTCAGGACTAATAGAGGCAATGTGGAAATAAAGCAAGCAATCAGACCTATCTCTTCCAGAACCAGAATTGTTCTTTTAATCACAACTGAGCAGTGCAGCATCTCCATGTTTGTGAGACTGTATACTTGTGCAGTGGGCTGCTCAGGGGATTTCATAGGCTGGACAGGAGGAAACATTGGAGACTGAAGAGTCCCTGTACAGGTCAATTGCCCTGCAGTCTGAAAGTCTTAGATACTAGGGGGATTTTGTACATAGATCTCCTTATTGGAAACTCCTACAGATTATCAGTTACATAAACTTCCCTGGCCAGAGCAGCTCAATCTACCTGAGGTTTTTTGGATAATTGACCCTTCAACTTCCTAGTGAAGTGAACTTTTTAGGACAGCCTTTGAAAATATTTTGACTCAGCTATTTCACTGCAGGGCACATACTAATAAAACTCCACAACCTGCAATAGAAATATGTGTACCTTCAGGTTTATCAGTGATTTATTCACTATACAAAGAATTGGAATCAACCTAGTTGTCCATCAAAGAATGAACAAATAATGAAAATTTGGTGTGTGTGTGTGAATATTATTCAGTTCTAAAGAAAAAATAAAATTTTAAGGAAAATAGATGGACTTAGATACAATACTAAGTGAGATCACAGACTCTCAGAAGGAAAAAGCCACATTCTGTCTCTTATATATGAAATCTATCTAGTAATACATATTTACAGATAGATAAATAAATAGATAGATAGATAGATAGATAGATAGATAGATAGATAAATAACTGTACACCTGGAACAGCAATGCATTACCAAGAGAATGAGAGGCTAAAATCAGTGGTTGAGAAAGTATAAAAATTGATGTTGAGTTTCTTCGCTTTTGTTACAAATGCCTGTTCTAATTGAATCTAACTAATCATGGTATGTGGTTCAATATTTTTCTTATTGTTATTATTTTAGATTTTCTTCTAGTGGCAGAAGAAATCCCTAGCTGTGGGGAGCTTCTCCACAGCTGATACGCACAAATAGCCAAGGACCCCTAGATACTCAGACAACAACTGACAGGAAAGAAGACCAAAGCTAGAGAAAAAAATGCCAGCTACCACAGGAAAATACAGACCAGAAAGCAGGAGAAAGTTTCTGAAGTTTCATTAGAGAAATGAGAAAAGTTAAGCAATCCTGAAGCAATGTAAGGATGCCTCATGTAGAAATAGCCAGAGAACTGTAAAAATGATATTGAAAATTAAAAATTAATATTAAAATTTTAAATTCAAAACAAGAAGGTGTTTAGTACAAAAACTCTTCAACATTGCAGTGAAATTGAAGATTTTTATTTAAAACAATGTCAAAGTTGTAGATGCTGAAATATAAAGTGGATGAAATTTCCCAAAAGGAAAACAAATAGGAAAGACACGGAAAGACTGAAGGAATGTATAGAACTCAACTTAGGAGGATCCCTGCTAATAAATAGTCTACAAAGAGAAGCAGAAACCAATGCACAGATACAGTTCTAAATGATGGCAGGGAAGGGCCATAGACTCAAAGAACACAGGCTTCAGTCTCTGTACTTGCATGTATGATGACAGTTATGCCAAGACTCCTGTTACATTGTAGCCCACATTAAAAAAGCATCTCCTAAGTGAAAAAGAAAAATGGAAAAAAAAAAACTTTCCATGGGAGAGATTTTTAAAAGATGGCATTTGTCTTCTTTATTTGTTTTACAAGCTTATCAATTTAATATTGACAAAAAGAAAGGCAAGGGAATTTCTAATTCAAATAAAAGCTCAACTTGATTTGAACTCGGTCTTTGAAATATATAATGGCTCTGTATGTATTAAATTACAGAGTTTGACTAATTGCCTTAAACTATCAATCTAATGGTGCCCTAAAGCAATTGGCCACATTTGGAATCTGATGCAACCGGTAACAAGAAAAAAAAAAAAACTCATTCTGCTTGACTCTAAATGAAGCACATGCTTACTTAAGTTATTGCTAAGTAAGATTTTAAACTTTGTTTTAATTTGCCTTATATTACTTTTTTATTTTCTTGAGAATGTTATTGTGATGATAAATCCATTCTTTTCTTTCATTTATTTTAAACTATCTCTTATATTTTGGAGAAATTGCTATAAATACATCATTTAACTTTTTCTTACTCCAAACACTTCTGTATATTCCTATGTGCTCTTTCAAATTTATGGCTTCATTTTTATTATTTACATCATATTTAGTGAACAATATTCCAAAATAAAAATTAGAAAAGCAAAACCAAACAAAAACAGAGCAGTAGCCCAACTATATGTAGCAATGCACAAACAGAAGCAATGCCACCTTAGTGCATAAGTGGGAAGTTTGTGGCAAGGCAGATCTTCTTTTGCTATGTGAATTAGACATTATTTGTCATTTAAACCAAGTTCATGATGACTTACAATTAAAAACTCAAAAACCAGAGAGGTCTAAGATCTATCAGTGTTAAAAGTCATTGATTCTTTGTAAAGTAAAAACCTAAGAAACAACTTTACATTTGCTTACTAGAAGAGGATTTTACATGCACAGAGCTAAACTTCTGACCTTGATAACAATTATTCTATGTACATCCTTTTCTCCCCAAAGAAAGACAAGAATACTGATTCATATCTAGTATTTTTTACTTGCTTCTCCACAGTAGACATCTTTGAATATCAATTTGAGAAACAATGGAACAATTAGCTGCAGTTCATATATGTCTGACTCTTAGGAGTTTTAATTTTTTAAAGTGTAACCTTTAACAAGCTAATTAACTGCCCTGGACACTGTCATTGTTTTTGAAAGAGAATGGTTCCCTTCTTCCCAAGGTATAGTATGTGTGTGAGCATACAATGGTGGAGAGGATAGGAGATAGCAGCTATTTTTCTCTTTTCCCTGACTTTTTCCCTGAACTAATCAACTTTGTGGATGAATAAGATAATCAGAAAAACTGATTTGCCATACCAAAGATAAGATTTCAGTTTGTACAAGTCTAGAAAGTGTTTGAGAAGTTTTTGTTATCCTAGTCACATTATTTAATATATCTATATAGCCTAGGGTCTGATAAAGGACAGTTGATATGTGGCATGAATCTTATTAAATCTGCTGTAGAAGAAAAGTATTCCTGCCAGACATTGTCACTTTTGCTTTTCACTTGTCACACACTGCTTTTGCCTGAGTTCTCATCTAGTTTCCTTGAACTTGTTTTGAACATTGAGACTATTCAATGCAGATCAGTTTGTAGACTTATAGGTTTGTCTGTTTAGGTATCATTTGGAAAAGGCGAAAGTTCAATTGAACCACAACTGTGAAGAGAATATGTTATCACATCAAATATTGAATTAAGCCTTTTTGTTTGTCAAAAAGATTATAGGAACTCCTTCACAATCCAGTACTTACATAATGAATTCTCAAATAGACATGGGAGCTTCTCAACCAAAGGTTAATTTCATTCTCCATTACAAAGCTTTGAGGATGGTCTCTAGGGCTGTCCTTGATAAAAGAAGGGAAGGTCTTGTTAAGTATTAATGATCACAGTGGCAAGTTCAGAATATCATCTCATCCTTGGGAAGGAAAAGATCACTTCACTGACATTTTTCAAGGAGCTTCCACTGGGGACAGCAGCACAGCTATTATTACTCTAACAATATGCACATTCATCTAATATTTGCTATAATGGCTTAGTCCAGAAACAAACTTGTAAATATATAACTAAGATGACAAAGGTACAGAGCCAGAATTTGAGTTTAAGAAAATTATTCTTATTCTTCTTTAGCAATTAAACAAATACAGCTATGTGCAACAAGATGATATTTTCTCTTACCACATTATCTTTGTATTGAAAAGCTTCTTTAAAGCCCAGGGGGATTAATACTTAATATCAAGCAAATTTTGCATTGTCGCTTCTGAATTCCAGTAGTCACATAGTGCTTTTACCTAAGTTCTCATCTAGTTCCCTTGAAATTGTCTTGAATATTGAGACTGTTCAACAGAGACCAGTTTGTAGACTCATGGGTATAGGGAACCTTGCAGTTGGCTCAAGACACCCAAGACCAAGTTCTCGTCACAAAGGAGATTGATAAGCCCCAGAGAGACAGAGGTCAGAGATATAGGAAAAGGACAGGAGAGAGAAGGAGAAAGGGAGGGGAACAAGGGAAGGGGAGAAGGGGCAGTAGAATGGAAGAAGGCATATTTGCACTTGATAGACAAAGGATTGCCTCTGAATAGAGGGTAGACAGACATGTGTAGTCAGAAGGCAGGAAGAAAGAGTGACAGTAGGCCTGGGTTGTCATTTGAAACCTCAAAGATCACCCTCTTGTGACACACTTCTTTCAATAAGGCCACTTCTAACAATGCCGCTTCCTATGATACTATGGTGACCATTTTCATTAAAACCACCACACATCTCTGTAACCAGTAGCTTCTGGCCCATTGTAGCTCCAGGGTTTGAACCTACAGTCCTGCAGCTGCTTAGTCCCAAATAAACATACAGAGGCTTATATTAATTATAAACTGTTTGGCTTATGGCTCAGACTAATTATCACCTAGCTTTGACAACTTAAATCAACACATTCTTATTCATCTATGCCATGTCATGTGGCTAGTGGCTTACTGGTACTTTTACATCTTGCTTCTTTGGGTAGCAGCTTTCAGAGTCTTCTTGTGACTCTGCCCTTCTTTATCTTTGCTTGGATTTCCCACCTGCCTCCAAGCTGCCTTGCCATAGGTCAAAATGACTTGATGATTAAAAAATGGTAATCAAGTATATACAAAGAAATCCCATATCACAACCAAACCATGTCACTGTGTATATGTGTGTGCTTGCTGTTTATATTGATACCCACCATTCAAAATCTAGTGAATTTTTTCTTTGTTTTTATCCACTGCTAAAATACATGTGAGAAATAAAAGTTGTGCAGATACCATTGGGATTTTCTTGAAATAGTGTCAATCATTCACACAGTTTCATAGTGAATCTTAGTTGCAATGGAACCTCAGAAGGAGAGTGTTGGGTAACAGAAGCTAGAAAGACATTATAAGGTCACTCTGGCGAGGAATACCTGCAGAAAGCAAGTGATACTAGATTTTTTTTATGTCAGATCAGTCCTGTTCTCTACATTCTATATTTATGTGTTCATTTTATACTTAACATCCCTAGTTGGCATGTCAGTTGAGTCTAAAGGAAACAATTCTCTTTATAATATGAAGGGAGTTAAATAATCCCAATTTTGGAAATGTACTTGACATATATATATAGTCATTCATTAATATAACCATTTAAAAATTGATTTGATTCATTGAGCACCGAATATGGTATTAGGAAAGCAGAAGGTTGAAGGTAAAAGAGATATTAGTAATTATGCATTAACACTCATTTTGCTTGTCAGATACTACATTGTCTTTATCCCTTAACTGTTATAGGTGAAGGTTTATTTACACTAAAGAGACCATGATTTCCAGAACCCCAAGAACATGTACCTGTCTATATAAGGCTCTCATTTAAACACTCATTTTTGAAAATACATTTTAATTAAAATATAATTACATCACCTCATTTTTGCTTTTTCGCTAGAGCCCTCATATCCCGTTCCTCTAACTCCTCCCAGGTACCCTTTCAAACTGAGAGCCTGGTAGCCTATTTTATTATTATTATTACTACTTACTCAAGCACACACTGTACACATGCACACACACAAACACACACACATACACACATATATGCACAGATATCGAATTATAAGCTGCTGAGTCCATTTTCCTTGGTTGTGTGTATATGGTTTCAGGGGTGATGACCTTAAATCAGGTAACCAATTAGGATGTTCACCCCTGAGAGAGGTTAATTCTCCCTCTCAGGAATCATTTTTATTCCCCCTAGTCAGCAGGACAGAGCAGAGGCTCAGATTCTTTGAGCTGATATTATATTTGCAACCTCACTTCCCATCTTCTTATCTCTACTTTTCAACATTGTGCCAAGTCTAAAAGCACAGCATAACTGTTACCTTTCTGTCATTACTTCCGTGATTCCTTCTACCTGGATTCCCTCTGATACTTTTAAACATTTCATATTTTCTCTTGTTGTTGGTTCTAAGTTTGTACCAGAGACTTGTTATAAATGGTTCTAGCCCAGACGTTCTGGGCTCGGACCTGACGTTTTGTCTCACTCTTGGTCCTGCTTTGCCTCAAATAATGACACACAATCTTATATTATTTTTACACTGATTGACTTGAGGCTCAGGCATGTAACTTGCTAACTCCTTCATCTGAACTAACCCATTTCATTCAGCCATGCATCTGGGTACCTTTTCTCAGACCAGCATTTCCTCTGCATCTGCTGGCAGCTCCAGCAACTCTGGCATTTGTGTCTGGCTTCTGTTTGGCATCTGTGTCTATTGTCTGTCTCTGCTCTGAGATGTTCCCGAATTTTCTTAGCCTGGTAGCCCCACCCACAGTTCCTGTTTGCCATTGGCCAATCAGTTTTATTAAACCCATAGGCAGGACAAATGTTTACATTACCAGCATAATCCCACTAAAAAAACTGGCTTGGAATTTACTATTATAGCTTAATATGGCTATGGCCTTAGCTTGTCAAGTTCTGGCTATAGCCTGGGTAACCATGGCTGGGTAAGTCAGTTCTTAACTTGTTACTTTGAGTGTAACTTTACCCTTCTCTTTGAAGGTAATGTGACGATAAGAAAGTGAGAATGTGAGATGAAATGTTAAAAGATAACATCTGAGAAAACCAAAATTCTGTTCATTGGAATTCATTCCCAAGATGATGACATTTTCTAGGAAGAGCAAATCATTACATTTTAAAAAGATTAGTATCACCACCATGTGGAAAATATGCTGTGATATAAAGATGGGAATAGAAACATAAGATGCTACTGCTCTATTTCCTACAAACAAAAATGGTGCCCAGAATTTTTGGTCCCTGTGGAGATCATAAAAGAAAGCTTTGTTCTAGAATCTAATTTGTAGTGGACCCAACAGATATTACTAACAAATTGGATAGTAAGTATGAAAAAACAGAGGCAAAGTTTTACTAAAGTGCATTGAGTTTACTTGTTGAAAACATATAGAGAGGACTTCTGCCACCTGAACCCTGGCCCTGAGATGGCCACCCTGTGGAGCACAGCCCACCCAGAACATGGAACAGCTGAGTCCCTTGGTCCTGGGCGCCCAGCTCAGAGGTGAGAGACTCAGCTATGGCAGGGAACACAGTCTACCAAGACCACGGCTGGCATAAAAACAGCTGGAAAGCAGAGGAGATCCTAAAAGCACAGCTGAGAGGTCAGAGATCAGATGGTGACTTCCACCACCTGAACGCAGGCCCTGAGACAGTCACTCAGTTCCCGTGTGGAGCACAGCCCACCCAGAGCACGGCTGGTGTAAGAGCAGTGGGGGAACAGCCAAGTCCCTGGCACACAGCTGAGAGGTGAGAGGTCAAGAGAGCATCATAGCACTGCGAACTCACGAGAGCAGTTGACCTTCTGAACACATAGCTGATTAAGAGCCCTCAGACAATAACTCACTAGACCTGACCAAGAACTAACCAAGAGGGAATTGGGGAAACAATGGGCAGACGGCAGTGCAAGAATACATACAAATACAAAGGTCAACAAGATACCAACAGAAGAAGCAAATAGTTCTATAACTTTAAGACCTGAACATAACAACAAAGAGGGAACAGAAGGAAACAACCTTAAAAACAGAATTATGAAACTAATAGAAGACTTAAAAGAGGATATAAAAACTCCCTTAATGAAATAGAAGAAAATACAAACAGAAAATTAGAAGACATGAACAAAGCTCTGAAAGAAAATAAAGAAAAACAATAAAAATAAAACAAACAGGTAAAGAAATTAGCCAAGAATTAAAAGTTGAAATAGAAGCAATAAGAAGGCACAAACCAAGATAAAACTAGAAATAGAAAATCTGAAAAAAAAAATGACTTGGCATCACAGATTCAAGAATAAGCAACAGAATCCAAGAGATGGAAGAGAGAAACTCTGGGGTGGAAGATACAATAGTGGTAATAGATACATCAGTTAAAAAAAAAAACACTAAAGCCAAAAAAGTCATAACATGAAATGTCCAGGAAATTTGGGACACCATGAAAAGACCATACTTGAGAATAATTGAAATTGAAGAAGATTATCAGCTCAAAGGCACAGAAAACATATTCAACAAAATATAGAAGAAAATTTCCCCAACCAAAAGAAGGAAATGAGTATAAAAATACAGGAATCCTACAAAACATCAAATAGACTAGAACTACAGAAAAAAATCTGCTTGCCATATAATAATTAAGCTTCTAAACCTACAGAACAAAGAAAAAAACACTAAGAGCTGCAAAAGAAAAAGGTCAAATCACCTATAAAAGCAAACCCATCAGAATAACACCAAACTATTCAAAGGAAACAATGAAAGCAAGAAGGTCCCTGGTCAAACATTATACAGACACTAAAAGTGCATGAATGCCAACCTAGACTACCATACCCAGCAAAATTATCAATCAACATAGATGGAGTAAACAAGATATTTCACCACGTAACCAGATTTAAACAATACCTAAACACAAATCCCGCCCTACAAAAAGCAATAGAGGAAAAATTCCAACCTAAGGAATCCAGAAAGACCCATGTAACCACAGATAATTTTAAGACCATAGAAGAAAACCCCCCAAAGAGAAAATACAAGCTACTACCAAAAATGAAATGATGGGAAATATTGATCATTGGTCATTAATACACCTTAATATCAATGGACTTAATTCACCTGTGAAAAGACACACCCTAACATGATGGAGGCAAAAACAGAAACCATCCTTCTGCACCTACATATGTTAAAAAAAAAAACACTAAATTTTTGACCTTATATCTAATGCCACACCTTAAGAGTGAGACTTCAACACCCCACCCCACTTTCACCCTTGGATAGGTCAACCAGACAGAAACTTAACAGAGAAATAAGGGTTCTAGCAGAAGTTATGACCCAAATGGACTTAATAGATATATACAGAACCCTCCATCCAAACAAAAAGGAATATACATATTTTGTAGCACCCCATAGAACTTTCTCTAAAATTGACCACATTCTAGGTCATAAAGCAAATATCAACTGGTACCAAAAAAAATGGGTATAACTCCTTGTGCCATTTCAGATCACCATGGTCTAAAGTTAGAATTCAACAGCATCAAGAATCACAGAAAGCCTACCAACTCATGGAAACTAAACATCAGTCAACTGAACCACCTCTGTGTCAAGGAAGAAATTAAGAAAAAAACCAAAGATTTCCTAGAATTTAATAAAAATAAATCCATGGCATACACAAACTTATGGGATAAAATGAAAGCAGTCTTAAGGGGAAAATTCATGGCACTAGATGCCTACACGTAAAGGTTAGAGAAATCCCACACTAGAGAACTATCAGTACAGCTGAGGGTCCTAGAACATTTAGAAGCAAGCTCATGTAGAAGATATAGATGGCAGGAAATAATCAGACTTAGAGCTGAAATCAACACAATTGAAACAAAAAGAATAATACAAAAAATTAATGAATCAAAGAGATGATTCTAGACCCTTATCCAAACTAACCAAAAGCAGAGAGAGAGTATCCAAATCAACAAAATTAGAAATGAAAAGGGGGACATAACAACAGACCCCCAGGAAATTCAGAGAATTATCAGGTCATACTGTGAAATTCTATACTCCACAAAAATGGAAAACCTAGAAGAAATGGACAGCTTTCTGGACAGGTACCATTTGCCAAAATTAAATCAAGATCAGATTAAAGACAAAAACTCTCCTATAACACCAAAAGAAATTGAAGCTGTCACTAAAAGTCACCAAAATAAAAATTCCCAGGCCCAGATGGTTTCAGTGCAGAGTCCTAAAAGACATTTAAAGACCTAAAACCAATACTCCTCAAAGTTTTCCATACAGTAGAAACTGAAGGAATATTGCCAAAGTCATTTTATGAAGCTACAATAACCCTGATACCCAAGCCACTCAAAAATGCAACAAGGAAAGAGAATTACAGACAAATTTCCCTCGTGAACATTGATGCAAAAATTCTCAACACAATTCTGTCAAACTGAATCCAACAACATATAAAAAAAAGTTATTTACCTTGATCAAGTAGGTTTCATCCCGATGATTCAATATCCAGAAAACTGTAAATGTCATTCATCATATAAACAAACTGAAGGAAAAAAAAAACCACATGATCATTTCTTTAGATGCTGAAAAAGCCTTGGACAAAATCCAACACTCCTTTATGATAAATGTCCTGGAGAGATCAGGAATACAGGGAAAATACCTAAAATGGCAATTTACAAAAAGCCGATGACCAACATCAAACTAAATGGAGAAAAACTCAAAGCAATCCCTCTAAAATCAGGAACTAGACAAGGCTGTCCCCTCTCCACTTATCTACTCAACATAGTTCTCAAAGTTTTAGCTAAAGCAATAAGAGAACAAAAGGAGATTAAAAGGATACAAATTAGAAAAAAAGAAGTCATACTATCTCTATTTGCAAATGACACAATTATATACATAAGTGACCCACAAAATTCTATCAAGGAACTTCTACAGCTGATAAACACTTTCAGCAATGTAGCAGGATATAAGATTAACTCAAAAAAATCAAACAATTTTGCTCAACAAAAGAACCTCAGGAGACATCACCATCCCTGACTTCAAATTATACTATAGAGCTATAGAAATAAAAAGACCTTGGTACTAGCATAAAAACAGACTTGTGGATCAATGGAATTGAATTGAAGTCTCTGACATTTACCCACACACCTATGAACACCTGATTTTTGACATAAAGGCCAAAAATATTCAATGGAAGAAAGATATATCTTCAACAAATGATGCTGGCAAAATCAGATGGTGGTGTGTAGAAAAATGGAAGTAGATTCAAACTTATCACCTTCCACAAAACTTAAATCCAAGTGGATCAAAGACCTCAACATAAACCCAGCCACTCCAAACTTGATAGAAAATTGAATGAGAAATAACCTCCAATGCATTGGCACAGGCGACCACTTCCTAAATATAACACCAATAATACAGACACTAAGAACAACAATCAATAAATGGGACCTCCTGAAACTGAGACGCTTATGTATGCCCAAGGACACAGTCCAAAATGACAGCCTACAGAATGGGAAACGATTTTTGCCTACACTACAAGTGACAGAGGATTGATCTCTAAAATATATAGAGAACTGAAGAAACTAGAGCCTCAAACCCTTAATAACCCAATTAAAAAAATGGGGTTCAGAAATAAAAAGTGAATTCTTAGCAGAAGAATTAAAAATGGCTGAAAGGCACATGAAAAGGTGCTCATCATCTTTAGCCATTAGAGAAATGCAAATCAAAACAACTTTGAGATACAACCCTACACCTGTCAGAATGGCTAAGATTAAAAACACAGATGACAACCTATGCTGGAAAGGATGCAGAGCAAGGGGAACACTCCTCCATTGTTGGTGGGAGTGTAAACTTGTTCAGCCACTTTGGAATGCAGTATGGCAGTTTCTTAGAAAACTGGGAATTAATCTCCCCAAGGATCCAGCAATACCACTCTTAGGCATATACCCTAAAGATGCACATTTGCACCCCAAAAGCATTAGCTTCTACTATGTTCATAGCAGCATTATTCGTAATAGCAAGAACCTGAAAACCACTTAGATGCACCTCAACTGAGAAATGGATTAACAAGCTTGTTACATCTACACAATGGAGTACTACTCAGCAGTGACAAAAAATAATATTCTAAAATTTACAGGCAAAAGGATGGATATGGAGACTATCCTCCTGAGTGAGGTATCACAAATCCAGAAAGAGAAGCAGGGGATGTACTCACTCATTAGTGGACTTTTAAAAAAAATAAAAAGAGAGAAATATCATTGTATATAAGAACTCAAGGCTAGAACATTGCTAAATGATACAGTGCCTCGCTTCTACATTGATGCCCTCTAGCAGGGGTGTGGGTGAGGAACGACTTGTTTTCTTTAAAGGTCTGGCCACAGGGAGTGTAATTATGCTTCAGTAAGTAAATGAGCAGCATGAATGGGCAGTTTTGTAAATGGGGAGATCATAAGTGTAGGTATGAATCTGAGAGGTCTGATAACTGAGTTTGATGAGATGCATAATGTAAAATCACCAAATAATAAAGATATATAAGAATATGTATATATATATATATATATATATATATAAAACAAGCTGTTTATGTATGAAGCTCAGCAGGACACATACTGAAAAATGATTGTTAGAGAGGACTTTAATAAAATGTCATATTTCCTACATGTAATCATATATTTTAATTCATACTTAACAGTTTAAAAAACAAAAAAAAATAAAACAGGAAAAAAAAACAAAAAAAATAGAGAGAGAAGTATAAAAGGCACATACTAAAAGTCGTTGTGGGTCTTACATACAAATAGTAGACTTCCAGGAGCTATTACGTTCAGATCATCAGAAATATGAGCACATAATTTAGAAGTATTCCTGAGCTATTTCATTGTATGGATTTATTTTTACTTAAATTCATTCTATAAATCAGATAAGATAGTATATTAGATAGGAAGGAAGCTGTGGAAACCCAGAATAATTTCATGACTGTGAAGTCAAAGTACTATGTTGTTCAAGGAAGAGTGAACAGTTTGTTGCATGGTACTGTCGTTCCAGCATAACAGGGATTGGAAATTAACTATTAATTGTATTTAGCTATGGGAAGTTTATCTTGAACTCAAGAGCCAGTCTTAAGTTGGCAGTAGCTAAAGCTTGACTGAAATGTGAAGAGAAAAAAACAGGAGAGGGGTGGCAACAGTAGACTGCAAATAGTACCAAGGAGCAGCAGGGGAAGGAAGCTGGAAAATTACTGGATTGCTGACTACTTGCCTTCTGCCTTCCTTCCTTCCTTCCTTCCTTCCTTCCTTCCTTCCTTCCTTCCTTTCTTCCTTCCTTTCTTGCTCCTTTCCTCCCTCCCTCTCTTTTCCTCTCTCCATTTTTTCCTCCCTTTTCTTCTCTTCCTTTATCATTTTTATTTTTTGTTTGTTTGTGTCCCAATGTCTCATATAGCCTAGACTGGCCAAGAACTATGATTTATCATTCTTCAAATTGAAGCCAGGTTCTTGTGAACCCTAGGAAAACATTGTACTAAGTACACCATAACCCACATTGTCTTGTTTTTAAAATGAGAAAAGCAATCACATGTCTGTCTGCTTCTGAGACATCTTGCAAATTGCTGCTAATCATGTGCTTTTGGAGATGCTGTAAGAACCTGAGAGAAGATGGACATACTAATTAGGAGGCAAAGCTAGTATCAGCAAATAGCAGGAAGAGTTTTGTGTTTGCATTAACTGGTTGGTTTAATGGACTTTTTAAAACAAGAAAATTTTAATTAAAAAACCTTTGTATATTTTGGAGAAACACTGTCCTCAGTGTATAATATGGCTATTACTGTCCTAATCACAATGGACTGTGACCATTCTCAGAAGACCTTGGGCAGATCACTTATGTCATGGAGATAGAAGGGATAGTTGTCAGCCCCTTACATAAGATTGAAGGGGATCATTGCCCTGTGCTTCCCTGCCTCTACTAGCTCTATGTAATTCTGCTTTATCTGCACAAGGTCTTGGGAGGTACCAGAAGAAATAGGAGGGGGAAAGCTAACTGAAGGAGAAACTCTACCAATGCAGATTTCAGGAAGTACTCATTCTTTCTGGGGTGTGGCTTTTCAGTGATATAGTTATTTCAAGGGGGGTATCTTATGCTCTTGTAACTAACTCTTTGCCCACTTTCCAGAATATACTCATTGAGTAAGTGACTACAGAGGACCGAGCCTTGTCTTTGTTGTGTCATTGGAGCAGTCTCCTTGGTGTATAGCCATTTGTTCAGATTTTCCAGGGAAAAATCATGCAGAAACACAATAGGCACTTTCAAGGTTCTCACTGTCCTTACCTATCTTGTAGTTTCTTTGTGTTTCTTATTTTGTGTTCTGTCTTCCCCAGGATATGTACATTTTGGGGAACCTGAGTCTTGTTTCCCAGTTTCCCTAAATATCTTAGGTCCAGGGACAGGACCCATATGGAGTCATAGTCAGACATGGAATTGAAGGCTGAATTTTGGTTCTGGAGTGTGGGACACAATGGATACAGTACTGTTACATTTCGAATTCTCAGGAGTGCAACATGTAAGTGGTGGTAGACTCTGCATCTTTAAAGATAGCTATGGCTTTTATGATTCTGTGTAAGCCAGAAATGGTGAGGCAAGCCTGTGCTCTATACTGAGAAACTGATATAGGAGGATTGTGAATGAGAGGATGCCTTAGTTTCCTAAGGAAACACTGTTTTAAAAAGCAAAAAACAACAGCAATGAAAGATTGAGTCTATGAAGTCACTTAGGGCATGGTTACCAGAAATAAGTGTGACTGATATTTTAACCCTTCTAGTGAATCTAGGAAGCTACACTATGTTGTGGAAAGTTTTTCATGGCCCGTTTTGGGTTCAGGAGGTTTGTGACCTGGCACGCGAAGCGGCAGTTGGAACCTGGTTTGCGTGCCACTGCTTTTGTCCCCCAAAGAAATGAATCACATGCTTATATCCTTTACACTGTTTGGCCCATGTCTTAAGCACATTACTAGCTAGCTCTTCCATCTTAATTCAACCCATTTCCATTAATCTTCCCACCGACATGGCCACAGCCCATGGCTCACTTGTTTCTCCTATATGCTGCTTCTTCGGAGGATGGATGGCGACTGGCTAACTCCACCCTTTCCTACCTGCCTGCCCTCTGATTCTCCACCCACTTCTACGGTGTTGTACATAGGCCAAATCAGTTACTTTATTTACAGCATATAGAACATTCCACCACATTTCCTCTTTTCTGTTTAATTAAAAAGGAAGGTTTCAATTTCCATATAGCAAAATTACAACAGAACAACTCTGAAGCAGGAATTACAGCCACAATATCCTGTCTATTTGTATTCACAAAATTAAAGAGAATATTCCATTATCTACCTTATCCTTATAAGTCTAAAGTTTTAGATCTAATATACCTTTTAAACAAAAAAAGAACTATACCTATAATTATTAAACCTTCAACCACAGAAGGATATATTATTATGCAAATAAACAGGAAGTGCAAGCAACTTCCAAAATCTAGAAAATGACAGAGATGACCTATGTCTGCCTGGACAGTCACTCAAAGTTCCTTTGTAATGTTGGGGCATCCATCTTCAGCCTTTATGGCCCAAAGTCTCTGTCATACCTTTCAGTGATGCAGGAAATCTGACACAGTCCATCAGTCACTTCTCCTTGTGTCCTGAAGAATGTCTGGCAATGTTTTCTGCAAAGCAGGAACCTGAAGGACCATCTCGGCTTGTTCTGCCAAAGTTCAGAGGTCACTTTCCTGTGGAACCTGCATGTCCAGTTTATACAGCATACTATCAAGCAGTCAATACCAGAACAGTTTCTTGTCCAGTGGCTAACTGTTGCCACAAAGTAAATTCCACATGAAGTTTCTTCAGTGCCCATCATTTTCCTGAAATACATTGGTTCCACCAGGAACAGACCTGTCTCACTGTCCATAAAAGTCTAAGTTCTTAAAATATTTTAAATGCCATATTCTGCATGTCTTTGAAGTGTTTGAAGACTACCTATCTAACTGAAATATATCTTTGCATACCTACAAAAACCTAACTAACATGACTACAAGTTTGGTTATTATAGATGACTATTAACCTGTATTTCTCAATTATACATTACAATTTTAAATGAGTTATATCAGCATCATACCTTAATCAAGAGTAGAAAAATATATACAGCATAACAAAATTAACCTTAAGCTTATATCAATTAATCAAAATCCACTTATCTTTTCTAATCATTCCTATATCTTATCCTCCTCCCTCCTTTTTTTTATTTAAGATTGACTATGACCATTAACCATTTATAATGAAAATAAACATTAATAAGCGATATTTTGGGAAATTGGAAGAAGCTTTCTTTCTTTTACTACTTCCTGCTGTCAAAGGACGATGATGATCTCATGGGGTTTTGAAGCTGGATCATCTCAACTGGCTTCTAGGAAGCTGAGAATGTTCATTCAGGTGGCTTTGGCAAATGAAACCACATTTGCCTAGAACCAATCCACAGGTTTTGATCTTCTGTGAAGACAAAAGCAGAAACTCTTTTCCCAAGTAACATATTCTTATAAACAGATTTCAAAGTCAAGATATCTTTAAAGCATGTGTATTTGTTTAACTTAGCAGCCTTAGCAATCAATTGTCTCTCTGCAATTTGCTCATTAAAAGTTAAAAATTAAAAGTAAACCCAAAAAATAAAAGTAAAACCTAATCCAGACTCTTTGTTTATCTGCCATCTTCATGTGGCCTTTTTTATCTTTATTTCCTTATTTCTCTTTCTTAAAGGATTCCTTTACCCTTTTTTTCTCTCTCTCTCTGAAGCTTATGCATATTTTACATACATTGTACCCTGTTTAGAGGCTTTGTGAGTCTAAATCTGTCTCATTGAGAATTCTTTTTTTCCCCTTCTTTATTTTGTATTTATCAAAAAAACAGTAAAAAGAATTTAAAAATGCCAAAGAGTTAACAATAACTATACAGAGGATAATAATCATAAGCATGGTTTATCAAGGGTGGAAATGCAAATAAGATTACTACACATATATTTTCTTTGTGTTCAGCTTTCCCTCTGAATTTTTTTTCCATCCCTGTATATCCTTATTGAAAGTCTCTTCCCCCTCCCACCACATCTGATCATTTTTCTTCTCTGCAACTCCCCATCCCCTCCCTGGGCAGGGAGCAGACAGTCCTATGGTCACACTG